>JAPZOX010000903.1:0-20991 GCA_037952655.1 Hymenoscyphus sp. LP001
CTTATTATCTTATTTAATATCTTTGATATAAGTAACGAGTTTACTTCTAAGTGAACAACCCGGCGCATCTATACTTCTTACTAGCGTACTAACCTTCGAGACTTAGTTACCTTTGTTTAGTTCGTTTGAGTTTCGTTATATTAGGCCCCTAACTCTCCGTGAGACAGTAGAACGGTCACATCCATACTTCTTCGCAGCTTCAGCATAATTGCTAAATTCCCCTCTTTCGATTGCTGCCACCGCCTGGTTGATCCGATGCGTATTGTCTGCTCTAGCCATAATTAAAGTGTGTAAGTGGGGGAAAAGTGAAGCTATTTTCAGTGGTGCACAGTCCAGGAGCGTGCACAGTCCAGGGAGATCGGTTACAGTGAGTCTTACATATCAATTTATATAGCGTAGGCATCAGGGGGCATAACTCGTGTTTATAAACCTGACATTATGTTGGTTAAGGCTTAATACGAGTCCTAGCAAACGGGATTAAATTAAATGCTACGCTTCGCACTAGAATTCTGGTGAGAGATGAAGACTAATATTTGCTTTTATTATTAGGTTGCACTGATCGACCCGAATCACCCGATTCCGCGGATCCGACGGCTCTTTAATTAATTCCACGAATTAAGACCTACAACACCATGCCTATATTTAATTATAGGCCTACATTTACCCTGCCTCGCCTCGCCTGCCTCCCCCCTAGGCCTAGGAAGGCAATGAGCACCCTACAGGATGGGAGAGGATAGGCAAATCGAGCTCTCTGGTTGGCTAGGATGAGGAAGGCAAACTAAAAAGGGAGGCAGGACGAGGAAGGAGGACATGGCCTAGGAAGGAGTGCTCGGGAGGCTGGGAATACTAAAACACTGCTTACGATCCTCACATTAAGGTGTTCTCGGTGCTTGCGACAGCGGAAGCCTGTCATTGAAATTACCTGGCCAATTCAAGAAATGCTGCACGACGACAAAGTTGGCTTCTGCCTTACTTCGCCGAGAATTACGTAGCAGAGGTGGCCTGCGGTAGAGTGAGAGGATAGTGCGGCAACTGGTGCCAAAGCTGGACCATTCCGGCATAGCTGTCCAAACGGATGGCTGGAACCGTGTATGAAATAATCAATCAATCAATCAACCTTCATTCTGCGGTTCTTGCACTCGTTGCAACCATGTCTCGACTTTGTATGTGGTTTCCTGGAGGGCATTTTCGACTCTTGAGGTGCATTTCGGCTGGGTTCGGCAAAAGTTGAGTGGATGTAATAGGAGGAGAGCGTCCTCTATCGTGTAGCAACCAGTTGTTATAAGTACAGGATTTTCCCAAGCAAACGGAACTAGGATAGCAAGAGAGCCAATTAGGGGGATGTAAAGGGCAATATATTTGGAGAATACGGAGTTAGTAAACGTAGCCGGGTCTTTCATTCGTACGCTTGGCTCAAACAATGTTGGTTACAACAGCCATGATTTAAAGTTAGTACCAAGATTGTCTTGGCATTCGTACACTAGGCTCAACAAGGGTCCCTTGGAATACTGGCCACATGTCCGCGACTCGTGACCAGTTGAGGTAGTTTAAAAGAGAACCTCCTAACAGAGGAAATACCTCCAAAATCGCATCTGGAATTCTCAGTAGGTGACAAGGTATCAAGTCGTAGAACGCTGACACTCTCAAATGTGTGGGGCTCCGAAACACAGCCCGCGGTGTATGGGACACGATTGGCTATTCTGGTATCACTGATATTCAGCCTACATTAGCGGCACTTGGCAGGAATCGAAGCAACTCCTTTCCAGTTCTCGCAAGGCAATTCTAAAAGCAGCTTTCTACTTCTTCTATCTCAAAGGTTTAAACAGCGATTGAAAAAATCAGAAGTAACTTTTTTACAATTCAATAAGAGAGCAACGGTGGTTTAAAGCACTAAACCACAAACGCTGGTTGTAATTGGTTGAGAGTGGGTCTTTTCATTGTTGAAAGTGGATTTGCAACGTTTTTTTCTTTCGCTCCTGGTTTGACGAATTAAAAAACTTCCGACCACTGACCACATCAATTGTTCAAATTGGGTGCGTATTTTTACATTTGAAATATGTAGTAATCGCTAAATTCTGTTTTTGACAGCGTGGTCGTGAAGTCTTCCTCACTCCACCCAATGAAGAACCAAAAGTTGGGAGGTCAAAATCTACGGAGTAATTTCGCCCAATTCCATGCCATCGTCAGCCGGTTTCAACGCTCTCTTGAATTTCTCCTCACTTCTCCTCCTCCAGTAAATATAAAAGGCGAACGCCAGTCCAGTGGACGGCACCGTCAATACAACCCACAGCCAGAATTTCGATGCATCTTTCAACCATGGATTGTCGTTGAAGAATGGCATGGATATTATTGCCTACCACACATTGCACATATTAGTAGCTTTTCTTTTTCCTGCTTTCTCTCCTGTAAAGTAACAGGAAGAAGTTCTGTTGCAATCCTGAGAACGAGGGGTGAAGAAGTTTCTTACCGCAAATGAAGTCCCAGGCAAGAAAAACATCGTCAGAACCGCGACGGTTTTCATGGATAAACTGTCCCTTTTCATTTCTTCCGTCATTTCTTGAGCTCGCCTGGCCATTGAGCGGGACATTTGCGTTTCTTGTTGTGTGGCTTTGAGGATGTCTTGCATCGCGGTGCCGTTTATGACCATCATCCTGTCATTGCCAACTTGGATCCGACTGAAGAGCTACAGGAAGATTATTAGTTTGCTAGTTACAGTTCGGAAGATGAGGGGTGTTTTGTTGAATTTACCAGCGCCATGATCGTCTCTAATTTCTTCTCAATTTCGTACTCGAAGTGTTTGATAGGGCTGAGTTGCAGCGCAACTTGCTGAAGTCCATCTTCTATCCGCTTTACGTGCGAGGTATCCTGTTCAGAGGGGTCTACGTTTGAAGCATTTGCGCTTGCTATCTTGGCTGCGAAGCGTTTGTGATGTGCGATGACTTCTCCCAAAGTCTCTTCCAGTGAACATATCTCGCTGGCGTATCGGTGCAAGTGTGATGCTATCGCATGAAGTATCTTGTTTAAATCCTCGTGGAACTTCGAGTACGCTTCATAACTGGCCAGAGTCAAGGTTGCTCCCTGGAGGCTATTCTCGTCCTGTAATTGTCCTTCCTAATTTCCGATCAGCGTGTATTCCTGATTTATATACTCTATTCACATACATAGGTTATAAGTTGTTTATTCAGGCTACTCAGAGCATTCGTCCACCACTTCATCACGCTAGTAAAGTAGATCAAATGCACGAAGAAAGGATCTCGCGTCAATTTCAAGTTATCGGGATGCTTGAAGGTTTCTTTGATGCGCTTCTGCGGCTCCTCAACCGTTTGTGGCCAACGACCATCAGTCATGTTTACCACCATGGCTATGGTTGAACAATCTTCGGTATTGTATCGGAAATACAGCGCAATCTGAGAACCTCTGATATCTGCATCGTGATCCGGCAAGTGCAGATAATAGAATGGATCCATCTGGTTTCGTCCACGAGCACTCGGTGTGTGTGCCAATTTTGAGTTCGTGCATCTGACTTGCATTCGAACGGGGAGGAAATACCAGAAGTCTTGAACATCTTGGTCATTTGCGTCGGCAGAAGAACAGCGACTGCCTTTTCCTGTAGGAAGGTAGTATCGAGACAGCGCAAAGATGAAAGCTGGTGCGATGTTCAAGCGACATATCAAATTGCGAAAAGTGGATTGTGAAATGCGAAGTTTCGCTGCGTCTGCTGGTACCGGTTGCTGTTTATCCTTCACCAAGAAGCGGTTGATGAAGCTGGAAAGCATTAGTTGGTGGCAACATTAGGCATTGTCCCTTCACTTACAAGAGTTTGTACTTTGAAGGGGGTCCATCACTGAGATATCCATCTAATTTATCTCCATCCAGGGTTTTATAATCAACGCCTATATAAAGGTCAGCTCCGTCGTCACGTGTAACCTGGGTGAGCAGGAAGATACCAGTCGTGCCATCCCCAGAAAGAAGTCGAACGTTTGTGTCAGCAGAGAGATTCGCCTTAGCAAACTCGTCGAAAGCGTTTTGTATCTCAATACCGTGCTCTCTATACCCTCATCAGTACATCATTGCGTATGGACAGGGGATTCAACATACAAGTCAGGTGTGTAGCCTTTAGGCCAAGCCTGTGCAAAATTACTTGAAGTCATTCCGGTTGACCTCTACAGAAAAATGTCATCTCACAAGGAACGATGCGTGATCCTCATATCTCTGGTCTTCAAAGCCCCAGCTGGATATTGACGACAAGATACCTTGGAATTGTCAGGAAAATGTTCAGCTGAGGAAAATTCCGTGGTGGCTCAGCCGCATGCCACCAAATCAGCCTCATGCATGGCCTCACGATCGATCCAATCTTCTCCCTTCCATCTTTTCCCTCTTCATGACGAGATAGACCAAAGAGACAAGAATCCTATGGGCTATCAACAAAACTCACATTCGTCTCAAGCTCGCTCAAACCACAACAATGTCTTCCAAAAAGTCGCGATATTCTTCGTCCATTTCCACTGCCTGGCTCGTACCTCACGTTGCATCACGGGCGCCCTCCATGGAAACCATCGGAAAGCAAACAGGAGTTAGCACTCCAGAACGACTCTCCGAGGACCAGGACCGAACAGCCCCCAGTAGGTTCAGTACTTCTCGGTCGAAATACACCAGTCGCTTCCCCGCAACGTGGACAGCACCTTCAACTTCATTCGGACCATCCTCTGGACTGGAGGATAATTCCCGGACTCCTTCTCGTCAGAGCCAAACAAATAATAACAAAAATACCTGGTCTGCGAATTTGAAGCCAAAACCTTTGGCAGTCGCCGCTCATCAGCCACGAGAAAGCTTCTCACCGGCTAGACAAACAGGGCCTCCTGCACCAGTGGAAGAGTTCTTTCCGCATCACCGTTCACAATCCCATTTCACCAGAGACAGTCGCACCGGTGTACAGAGAGATAATAGACGAGTTGCTCCCAAAACAGTCGTCTCTCCACCTGCACCACCAAAACCCACAAACGCACGATTATGGACGCCAAGCTCCATTACATCGACCGCGAGCGCCGCCGGAAGTTGTGATCTTCCTGTAATCGCACCCACTATATCTCCTTCATACTCGGTCATCTGAAGTGCAGCGTCCGCACTCAGAGCCACTTCTTTTCGGTCGCACGAGACATATTTTGTGGCGTCAGAGTTCTTACTGGCGAGGCTCGGTATTTAGTTAGGCAGACATCTACAGGCCTGCCTGAAAGCCTCGGTGAGGCGGAGTACGTATGCTGTGCAACCACAACCGCACCCACAGAAGGATCTCCAAATACTCATAAACCAAAGCATCTTCCAGCTCCACGTTAGCCAATTCGGCAATATTTTTTCGACATACTACCCAAATCAGATCACATTCTTGATTTCGTTGACATAGGGACCGAGGTGGCAGTCAGATTACAGAAAGATTCTAACCTTCCTTTCCAAAAATACAAAAACACAGCTTCATAATTCACAAGAAAGATTTTCCCAAATGGACTTCTTCCAAACGACAAAGAAAGACCCCAACCCGAACGATGCCAAGTCGAATCTCAAACATGAATCTACCCCGCAACAGTCTGCACCTTTGGACCAGAGGGGAGCATCAGCTCCAAGGGCACCTCCTCGCATAAGATCAAAGAAAGGTATGGCATCCCACCTTCAATTGAGGTCAAAGATCTAAACAAAAACAGATCACTCAAATAGACTCCCTCGATATGCACTTCCAAAATTCCTTGAAAGCTGGTCAATGTCGAAATCACGAGTCACGGGAAGTCGAAGCTCACTCGGTTCGCCTCTCCCTGCAGGAGCTTCAGATGTTGGAAAAGGAAAAGAAAAAGAAAAAGAAAAAGAAACCGATCCAACATCACCGAACCCAGGGGAAAATTCGCATCGAACTTCTACATCATCCCAGGTGTCGTCGGACCAAGATATCAAGTCCAAAACGTCGAGGGAGCAACCAGTAGAGATTTCTCTCCAGCGACCTGCAGAGATGAGAACTGAATCGTCGGTTGAGAAACCCCTTCAGCGCCCATCAGAAACCGATGAATCGACTTATTTCCATGATGCAACAATTGCCCTTGCGATTGACGTTTCCGGGAGTACATCAGGACGAGTTCTCGACCAGGAATTAGCAGCCGGCCGTGCCATTTACAGCAACCTTTCCGATAATGCTGCTAACCGTGCGGTAATCATGCCTTGGGATTGGGAACTGCACTCATTTTTCAGCTTGAAATCGATCGAACGGCTGCGCTGTGAAGGTGGCGGTACGACACCTTCTGTCTTGACTTCGAGCTCCAAATCAACGAAAGTTCTTCGCGAATGTTCTGCCTGGGTACTATTCACGGATGGAGATATCAGGGATAATGAAATCCGCAAGTTTTCCAAGGGAATAAGCAGCAATGGATTGCATGGGACAGCTTGTGTCGTCGTCTTATTTGGCTATAAAACGTACAAGCCAATCGGTTGCAATATCTCTGTAGGCCTTTCGATATTTGGCTCCGCTCCAGATTGCTTGTTCCTCTTCCATGACATCGACACCGAGATAGTCTACCTCTTACAATCCAAAGGAGTCTTTAACAAACTTCTTCCCAAAGAATATGGTAACACCTTACTTCTTGAACAGAATACAACATGGGAAAACCTCCCAATCATTTCGTATCAACAACTTTCTGAGATCAAGATCCCCCCTCCTCGTCAATTGGCGGCGGACGATCTTCTTCTACAGGGTTCTCGCAAGGTTAACCTCCGCGATATATACGACGATCGAGTTAACGCAGCGACTGCCAGCGAACTCCTCGACAACGACGATAACTTGAAAACACTACTACTCACAAGCCAAATCAGTGGTCAGAACGAAAGTGTCAAAAAGTGGATTGGAAAGCAACGAATGAAGGACCAAAATATGCTAAACATCCCTCGACCAGACATCGACGGGAAAGCCATGTACTATATCCGCCTACTATTGACAGAACTACGCAACCCGACACCCGAACAAGGCAAAGAGTATATACAAGGCAAACTTCGAGCAGCTCATCGTTCAAATTGGGCCAACTTCGTTTCGGACACTGTTGCGCAACAAAAAAAGGTCACCCGAAGAGCTGAGATTGTTCGTGATGCTTTGGACAGAGTGACATCCAATGCAGCCGAGAGCAGCCGTCGAACCTACAGCCCTAGAATGATGGCACCTGTCTCGCCACCTCCTCCATCAGCTTCGTATAGCTTTCTTCCATCTATGGACTCCCTTTTTAGCCCACCACGTAGCGCAGGACCACCATCAATACGTACCGTCCCATACTCCCCAGCACCGTCCTCATTCGAAGGTGAAGACAGCCAAGGTCCTTCTCTCGGATCCGATCTCTTATCTATCCCAGGCTACCGCTATAACCGCGATTCACTCTCCTCCGCGGCATTTGAAGGCGGCTGTCCCCTCTGCGGCAATAAAAACACCATTCTAGCGCTTCTATTCAAAGCTCCACCCGAGGATTTCACCACCCCCGGATTTCCTGAACCAAACACTCGTTCTGGTCTCGCGTTCCCACTGGCTATGGGTACATTCCCCGAAACGGATATCCTCTCCTCCTTCGTATGTTGCGACTCCTGCGCCTATCACTTAGTAAATATGAAGCAGCGACTGTACGACGAAGAAATCATCGGTGCGATCCCTTTGATCCCAGAGGCACTTTCAGGAGACTACGAATCGCGAACTCTGGATCTTGTAGATGAAGCGCTTATCAAACGTTTCGAGAGACCAGCTATCCAACAGGTATTCCTTGCCATCGTCTACAGCACACTTGAAAACTTACCGGACGCTCGTAGTCAACAAAGCATCGTGGTTAACAGCGAGGCACTGAAATGGACATCAGAAATGCTATCACTTCACGTCTCCATCCCAGCGACCCTAAGCGTCTCCTTCGGAAACGGTCAAATCTCTCCACGTGGCTACATTCCTCTTCCTCTAGCTTTATCCCAGAGCCTAAAAGGGTTATCAAGCTCGAACCACGTCCTGCTGCAATATCCACTCGGAGGCTTTGTTGTGATGGTCCAGTCGATGCTGGATCTTAACCTCGAGCCACGACCTAATGCTCGAAAGAATGCGGTATATCAACGTGTGCTGTACCACTTCGCTGAGAAATACTACGAGTTGCTCACTGCGGATCGTGTGTCTGCGAAAATGACCCTTCGCAAGCTTCTTGAGAGGTCCAGAGCACCGCTTGAGATCGTGGAGATGGTGAACTCATTCCATTTGTCAAAAGCATCACCAGATGGCGAAGCTGTTCTAGCCCCCTACTCAACACCAGACCTTACACAAGACGCCAAATCTCCAGCTACCCTGGGAGCAGCTCAAGAAGGAGGACAATACCAACTCCTGTCCACCCCCATCACTTCCCTTGTCAACACTTTCCTCCTTTCCACCGAAGACTTCGAAACTCTCGAACGAATTCCCCAGCTTTTGAATTACGTTAGGGCAGATTGTTCTTCCGCCATAGCTGTGTTTCTTCATATGCTCTGCAGGATAGATTTAGACGGCTCTGGAGATCCAGATTGGCCGTCGCCAATGGAGATATTTAATAATATCAAAGCTACGAACGGGCTTGTGAAATTATTTGAGAGCCCGGAGGAAGTGGATGAGGTGGAGGCTAGTCGGTTACTTGATTTAGTGGGTGGTTTTGGTCCACACCAGTGAAGTCAAACACCAGTGAAGTCAGTCGGACTTACAATATACAGACCCTGAAAGCCCAAGAGCTGCACATCCCAGGATTCAAAAACGGGGAATGACAGGGTGAATGGCATGAAAGTATGATTATTGGCAGGATCAACCGATTCAAGAATGGGGATATTCAGGGGATATACTTCGTTACAGGGGTAACAGCTCCGCCAAGCGTTCTAGCAGCTTCCTTTCTACGCTAGGGCCACCACCAATCAGAATAAGTGTCACCCAGCGCCGCTATTGCTCTCTAAACTTTTATAACACTTATCTAATTTGGATTCTTATTCTCTTCCAACGCCAAAACAGCCACGCAAAGAGCTCTCTCGCGACGACCGCCTACGGATCCAAACTCTCTTCTTCGACGCTAATTTCACACGTTCCCAAATAGCCCTATAAACAGGCTATTCTTACGATCAAGTTTGCTATGCTCTTACCCACCGTCTTACCCCCTAAAAGAAGAAAACCGGTAGACGTATCCTCCTTAATTCACCGCAACGCAAGCGTCTTATCGAATGGGTTACTGCCTCCCCTGAGAATCGACAAACACAGTAGAGTAAAATCCCCGCTATTTTAGGCTAGGATTGCGGAGAGTATGCTATCCGAACTGCTTTTAAAAGAGAAGGGTTTAGCTGACATGTTACGAAAAGAAAGCCTCTACTTACCCTAGAGCATGCGAAGGCTAGATTAGCGTGGGCAGAAGAGCATCTAGGGTAGTTAGAGGAGCAGTGGGACTCTATTCTTTGGAGTGGTGAGACTTGGGCACAACCTAGGACACATATAAAACTATGGGTAACTTGGAGGAAGGAGGAAGCAACTGACAAGGACTGTGTAGCTCCGCGCTATCAAAGGAGTATAGGTTGGATGTTTTGGGGCATTATTTCAGGTCAATACGGGAGGTATAGATGGCTCTTCTGGGAAAAGGATTGGGAAACAATCAACGAGGGTTCTTATAGCGGTATTATTATCCCAATTGTGGATGAAATACTAGAGTAATACCCTGATCTTCTATTTCAACAAGACAACGCGAAAGGACATGCTTCTAAATTCACAAAGTTTGTATTTGAGAAGGCAGGACTTACACCTAGAGTAATAGAGTGGCCTGCTAATAGTCTAGATCTGAACCTAATAGAGACTGTTTGGGATTGGATAAAGGACCATATTCAGGAACACTATCCCTCTGTCCACTCTTCCTATAAAAAGCTATGTAAAGCAGTCCTTGAAGCCTGGGAATCTATCTTACACGAGCAAATTAGAGAATTAATAAGGGGTATGAAAGTAAGATGTTAGTCTGTAGTAGACGCCGAAGGTTAAAGTACAAAATACTAGTAAAGATCAAGAAAGCGGCACTGTCCCCACAAAATGAGTTCCCTGGCTCCTTGGCGGAGCTGTTACCCCTATAACGAAGTACAACACATACTACTGTACGACCAAGACTCAAGCAATAATTAATCAGGGATTCAATCCCTACTCCTAAAGTACGATACCACTGTACTCGCGACGACCGTCTCAAAATACAGACCTTATTTTTCAATATAGGCTAGACCAAGTCTCAAATAGCCTTGCAGCTTAATCTTACAGAACGACAGATTAAGTACGCGTTAGTTCATCGTGTCACGCCTCAAAAGAAGCGTTCTGGCCGGCGGCCATTCCTTGGTCCTATAGAGGAGAAGCAGCTAGTTTAATGGGTTTGTACATCTGCAAAGAATAGAAGGACACCGTGGCATGAGATTCCAGCAATCTTTGGATGGGACTGTCATATTTACGCGATTGAAACTGCATTTAAACTTGAGGGCTTTGCTCGGCGCTCTGCTCTTAAAAAGCCAGACCTTACGGCAAAACATGCAGCTATTCGACTTGCATGGGCTTGGAAGCATGTATTCTGGACCTGGGAAGATTGGGCATATATCCTTTGGAGTGATGAGCACAAGAGGGAATCCGCGAGAGGCGATGACCGTTCTTATAGCAGTGGTGTCAGTAGTGTACTAGCAGTAAAATACTGCAGTATTTTAATTACTTTTTATTACGAGATAAAATTCAGTAGTAAGTAATAAATTTAAAAAGCGTATTATTACTACGCAATATACACTGCTGTATACTAATAGTATGCTAAGATTTAAAATAAAGCTATTCCTAGATTTGCTTACTTATAAAAATCAATATATTTAATTATATAAAAATAAACTATCTACTCTTATTTATACCCCCCTAGTTATATAAACAATTACTAACGTAGCATTTACTACAAAAGTCAAGCCTATCTACTTCACTATAGAGTATAGAAACAACTCTAGAATTTAAGGCACTCGGTATACTTAAGTTATCTAACTTCAAGTCTATTACAGCGGAAAATAGGTAGAGTGGTATTAAAAGTAGGAGAGGATACGTGAGAGGACAAAGTAGTTAAAATTTTTAAGTTGTTAGTAGTAGTATAGTAGTAGTAGAGTAACTTTAGGTGTTCTACGTATTTGTTTTAACGTAGCGAGGTAAAAAAGAGAGGTAAAAAGTAATATAAGATAAAGATAGAAGACTTTTAGAGAGAAAAGAAGGTACTTTTATATAACTTTTTAAGCTAAAAAGTGATTATAATTACGACGCTAAAGTGCTCGAGAGTTCTAGGCTTGTTTTACCTATATATAGTAGAACGTATAAGATTTATAATCTAAGGTAAAATTAATTAAAATAAGAGACTTTAATTTATACCGCGATTAAAAATTAGTCTCTTAATAGAATTTGATAATTTCTATAGTATTAGAAAGCCCTAGCTTAGGGCTTTCTTTTAAGCCTATATATATTATTTTTTAATAGAAACATATAATATAGTAAACTAATTTATAATTAATTAATTAATTAATATATTTTTCTAGGATTTTTTTCTAGAGTAATAAGCTTAGAAGATTTTTTTTAAAAGTAATATAATTTAAATAGATAGATTTTGTTAGTTCGACTTAGTAGTCGATAGCTTAATATAAAAAGAGTATATATTCTTATAACTATCGTTGATATATACCGAGTAAGAAGAAAGTCTATACTCGGTTCTTAAATACCTATCTTTCTTATTAAGCGAGGAAGGTACGTAGAAGTGTAAAAGGCACGTAGAAGTACTAACTACTTATATATATACTAATAGATTTAAAGAGTAGAATTACGATATTAAAATATACTAGCTTATATTATTATATCTATTAAATTAGATATATAATCAACGTATTTAGTCGTAGTATTATCGAATTTTATTAATTCTCTTATCTTATATAGACTACTTTTACTCTCTAAACCGGATATTATATTCTAAGCTTAATTTAAGAGCTATTTAAATAATTCTTTTTTTAAAATATACTATTAGTTAGAGCTATAACTCTGAATATCAGCGCTGATATTACTAGGGCTCGTTACTATACTATATAGTTATACGTATTAAGACGGAAATTCGTAGAGTGAATATCCGAGGTAAAAAGCTTAATTTTAAGCTATATAACACACTAGTAGTATATAGTAATACGATTAATATTAGCTTTATATACTATTGAATTAATCTATACTATAGAAAAATACTAATAGTTTATTATAAGAAATAAATAAGATATAATTAAAATACTATAACTCTACTATATTACTATACTATTAGTACGTATATACTACTAATAACGCTGTCTTATAAGTATTATAATAATAAAGTTAGTTAATATAGTAAAGACTGTTTAGAAGAGAGCTTCTCCTAGCTCTATAGTACTTCGCTAGAGTAGTAGATAGTAGAGGACGTGATTATAGTAATAACTATTATAATAGAAATAAAATAAGTAGGTTATAGACGAGAAGTACGCAGCGACTAAGACGGTGCTAGGTATGCTTAGATTAAAGAGAAGAGGTACGAGACTATTCGAAAGCTGGTTAGTAGACCTCTTAAAGCAGCGGTCTAACCTCTCTAAAAACAGCACCCTTCTAACTGTTATACCGTGTAATAGAGTAATCTAGTTCCTTCGTTAGATTAGCGATCTAGAAAGGCTTTACTATAGCCTCTATAACTTTAATAAAGTAAATATTAGACTAGACCTGTTATTGAAACTATAGCTTCTAAACTATATCTAAACTATAACTTTGTCGCCTTTAGCAAAAGTAGAAGCTACTAAGGCTAGACTATTATCTATATTAGTAGTAGAAGTACTATTAAACCTATTAGAGAAAGAGTCGCTACTATTAAAAGAATCTAATAAAAGCTTAGATTTAAGGACCTTGATTCTTAAAGAATTATTAATAGTATATTCCTCTCTATAATAAGATAATAAATCTTTTAAGACTTTAAGTATAAGTTCCTCTACTACGAGTTATATAGAGAACTTAGGCTTTTCTAAGCTAAAATGATTCTTTATAGCTTTTAAGCTAAGGAAAGGACTAAGCTCGCCTAAAAGGATTATTCTAAATTTTAGATATAGGTTTTCGCTATTATATTCTTTAGCTAGGTTATTATATAATAGCTATTTTATAGAGCTCTCTTAGATTAAGTTCTAACTTAGAAGAGGGCTAAGAACAGCGATGTTTTCTATAAATATCTCCTAGTCGTAGAAGTATTAAACATTTAGTACTTAATTAAGAGCTAAGTAAGAAGAAGGTATATAAAGTCTTTTTTATCTCTTAGGAGCTGTTAAAGGAGGAGGAGATAAGGTCTACCTTATCGATATTAGTATAATAGATAAGAGTAGTATTAGATAGTAAAGTCTAAAAAGAATAATAAACCAATTCTATATAATCGAAGGCTTAACTTAATTAAGTGTTAGTACCTCTATACTCTCTATCCTTCTTAACTCTTTTAACCTTATTAACTCTCTTAGACCTCTAGGTCTCTTAAATCTTAAAATCAACCTCTTTAGACTCCTTAGAACTCTCTTATACTCTCTTCCTCTGTTTATCGTATATATTTATAGGTATTAAAAAAAGAGTATAACTTATTATAAGAATAATAAGTAGTAGAAGTATAATCGAAAAGAGAAATATATTAATTTTCCTCTACTAGAAATTAAATTAAAAGCGAAGCTAAGAGGTAAAACTAGAAAATAAATCCTAGGGATTCTTATATAAGAGATAGAGGATATACCTTATATTATAGCTAAGAATAAGAGATTTACTCTCTAACCTAGTTTATCTTACTCTACTAGTATTTTTACTCTTATCGATATATTAGTATATTTACTTAAACAGTTTTCTTAAAGTGTTTACTTAAAGTAAGAGACTCGTATATAAGCCTAGCTAGCCTTACTTAAAACCCTCTATTAGGATTATATTCTTAAACCTCTAAGTATATTAATCTATTTATAACTTTGATATACAGAAGAAGCTAGTTAATTTATAAATTATAACCGTATAGATAAGGCTTATATAATAATTAAATATATAATAAAGAGGATATTATATAGTCTATAAGCGAATAGTATCTCGCTTAATATCCTCTAAACGTAAAATCTCAAGCTTCAAGGTTTTTATATAGAGAAGCTTATATATTAGTAAGCGTAATAGGTTCTCGTAACCAGACCTCTACTAGTGTTTTTAGCCTCCTAAGCTAGACGTTTATTAATATCTATTTCTTATATAAGTCTAGCCTACGTTAAGCTAGAAACTTTAGGTTAAGAATAAGGTTAGTAAATATAGAACCCTAGCACTTATAATCTATGATTACAAATCTAAGAGTTAATAGAACTTAGTACTAACGGAATAGAAGGCCTAATAGTTCTAATATCTATTCTCTTATTTTAATAGAGAGAATAAGAACCAGTTCCTTAGGAATATTAGAGAATAAGAGGTTATACTTATAAGTAGAGCGTACTAGGACGTATAGAAGCAGAGAGGTATATAAGATATAACAGTCGTCTAGCTCGATCTAGGTAGCTTCTTAATTATTAGTAAGGCAGTATATAAGTATAAGAAGGTACTTACGTTACGTATTTATATCTAAGATTACTCTCTCTATAGTTCTAGTTATACTATTAACTAAACTAGTACTAGTTTTCATGTTTTATAAAAGTATAATAAGTATCTCTTTAGTAAAAGCAAAGAGCCCGGGTCTTTTAAGAGTATCTACTTCTTCTACTTAAAACATTATTCTAATAAGAAGTAAATAATCAATAGTAGATACGTTTAGTATATTATACTAAGCTAGGAAAAAATAGATCTTTTATATATTCTTTTTAGTAAAGGTTTCTAGCTAGGTAAGGTTAACATCTTTACGAAGTTAATTAACTCGGATTATTACCTAATCTAGTAGAATCTCTCCTCTTACTATTCTTTCTACTATAGTTTAAGAATTTAAGATATTTATATCGTTCTTAGTTAATATTATAGAGCGTGCTCTCTCTAATAGAGCTTGAAATTATAGGTCTTCCGCTTGTTATATCTACTTTATAAGAAAAACTACCTTCTTAAAACAGTTCTAAATAAACTTTCTAGCTTAAAGTACCTAGATATTATAGATGTCTTACCTCTATATTACGTGGCTACCTACAGAAGTGAATTAATTAAAGTTCTTTAAATAGATTATAATAGAGAGGCTACTAAAGACAGCTAAGCTCTCTCTATCTTAATCTTATATAGTGTTATAGTAGTTATCTAGTTAGATAAGAGCCTTAAGGCCTACTATACTAACCTTATTAAGAATAAAGATTCTTTTATAAGTAAGTCTTAATTTTATAACAGAGCGTATAAGCTAGTTACTAAACAAAGAAAGAGTAGAGTAGTAAGTCGAGCTACTAATATTTATAGCTATAGCTCTAGTTAAAGCTATTAAGAGAACTTCTTCTTCTCTCTAAATAATAGAGAGGCTAAAGAGAAACGCCTTAATTAAATAAGTCTTTCTAGCGCTACCGACCTCTCTAAGGTATAGGAGGAATTAATTCTTAAAAGTATTTACTATAATAGAATATAAGATCTAGTTAAACAAAGCTTAGATAATAAGTATCTATTTACTATTAAGCTAGTAATAGCTTTAAATTAAGGAAACTACTAAGTCGGTAGTAGGAGTAATTTAAAATATAGTCTATAGAGTAGGTAGTAAGGCTATAGAGAGAGGTTAGAGGTCTAGAGATAGGACTAAGGATGCTAATTAATTATTAGTAGGAAGTAAGAGTATAGTCTTATAAGTAGAAGTTTCTAATCCCGAATCTGTTTAAAGTTCTTTACTCTACGTCTTAACTGTTATACTATTATAGAAGTATATACTAGTATCTAATAGATTAAGAAAGACCTATAGTCTACTAGTACTATAGTTTATATTACTACGGATATCTAGAGCCGCCTAGAGTAGATAGTGTTAGATAGGAAGTAGAGTAGTAAAGTCGAGGTTAATATTAACCTCTTTCTTATCGTCGTAAGTATAATAATCTATACTCTTTAGATAGTTATTAAACTTAATACTACGCTCTCTCTGGTTCTTATTAGTAGCTTCTTTACTACGTCGTAAGAGTAGAACATTCTAAGATAGATATACTAGATATAAAGAGAGAGATTAAACAACTTAGTCCTAGATATATATATTCTTATATTCAGAGACTCGAAGTTCCTAGAGCTAGTTTTCTAAGAAAGCCGAAGAAAGTTTATCCTAAGAATAGAATAACCTAAGTAATATCTTATTAATCTCATCCTAGGTCCTAGATATATTTAGCTATATACTTTCGTCCGCCTCTCGAAATAGAGTAAAGCTTCTATATAGAGAAGGCGTCGCTAGTACTTCGCTTAAGTTTACTAAGACTTAGACGTAAGTTATATACTATAGGTGTATATTATTAAACAAAAAGTATATAGTATATCTAGTAGTAGCAGCTAACGTCTATATAAAGATTTAAGAAGTATACTTATAGAAACAGAGACCTACTAGTCTTAGACCTCGTTTTCTATAGTTCTTATATAAAGAAGGATACCGACTTTCCGAGTTAAACTTAGTATACTATTCTACCTCTATTATACTAATATTAGGATTTGAATTATCTAGTAACGTAGTAAGCATAGCCTAGAAAGCAGTCTTTACCTAGTAAAAGTTATTCGTTCTAGACCGACCTCCTTATAGTATATAGAATAATAGTTAGTTTAGAAGGAAATAAGCTACTATAGAGGCTCTAACCTTAGTATCTCTTATAAATCTATAGTACGCTTTTAATATAAATTTAGCTATATCTAGTAGTAGAGAGACTAGTAAACTAATGTTTAAAGCAGCTTTAGCCTTAGTAACTTTCTAAGATTTCTTTAGAACAGTAGCGGTAAGTATAAGCTAACTACGATCCGTCTAGGACTTTGTAATATAGTTAGTTATATAGTAGATAGTTATAAGAAGCTTCGATAATAAAGGTATAAAATTGATATCGTAGTTATATCTAATTATAGAAGAGATAATAGAGTTATATTTATTAATAAACTAATGATTTCTCTATATCTATATAAAACCCTTAGCTATTATAATAGATTCTAGTACTAGTAGCTTTAGAAACAGGAAACGACAGATCTAAAGAAGGGATTTTTATAACCTCGGACTCTTATACTTATTATCTGCTTATTAAGTCTTAAAGCGAGCTTTTATATCCTTTCTTTAATATTTAGTATAGGTATAAGTATAGATATACATTTATACCTTAGTAGTAATATTATTAGAGTCGATACTAAGAGTATCTTAAAACTCTTTAGAGGTTATATAGTTAAGTATACTAAAGGTAGCCGAGCTAGGAGGTTCTATTGTAGTAAACCGCTAACTAAATATAAGATTAACTATCTCCTTTACTATTAACTTTATATAAGTAATAAGTTAACCTTAGAATTCACTGTCGTTAGCTAACTGCTAGGATAAGTTTATAGTACCAAAGTTCCTAGATAGCTAGGCAAATCTATAAAGGTATAATATTATCTAGGTTGTTAACTCTACTACTCTAAAGTACGAAGAAATAGTACTAAAAATACTAGCCTCTTAAGATAGACACTTAAAAAAACAGTCGAAGAATATAGTAATAATAGTATAGAAGTATTAAGCTACTAGAGTTAGATTCTTTAGCGTTAACTTAAGTAAGTATAACTAGATAGCTATGTCGTCTAGGCTAACATCTTCTCTAGCTAGCTTAATAATAAAGATATTCTCTATATTATAGAGATTAAGAGTAAACTAAATAAGCAGAAGCCTAAAACAACTAATCTTCCTAAAAATGAGGTTTTAGAGTCTTATCTTTTCTCTAAAAGACTCTAGATTAAAGGACGAAATAATTCTTATATTATTAATTAAGGTATAAACTACTAGGTTCGTAATTTTAGACTTGTTTTAGAATTAAATAGCAGTAGTATATAGCTTATTACTAGAAAGTCTCGCTAGATCCGTAGTAGTAGTACTCTAATAACTCTTTTTAACCTAGAGATAGTTTCTAAGACATATCTATTAGATAAGAATCAGGTCGTAGATATAGAATATAAAGTTATAGTATTAAGAGATTCTAGAAAATTAGTTACTATATATAATACTAAAAGAGCATTGCCTATTAATAGAAGTGATATAATATAGTATATTTTACAAAGTCTTAAAGTAATATCTTTTAAGAACGACTTCTATCTATATTACTTAGATACCTTCTAATACTATATAGAAATAGAGTTAGGAAAGTATCTATAAAGTATATAAGGTTAGTAAACGAGTTAAGAAGTAGCAGTCTAGGAGCACTCTTATAAGTAATATAAGGGTTAACTAGGTTAGAAGAGGTCTCTATTCTTAGACTAGCAGAGTTTTCTCTACGCGGAAGACCCGAGTATAGCTCTTATATAGTAGTACCTATTAGCGAGGCCCGACTATAAATAGGAATTAATTCAGATATACTAAGTAACCTCTTAGACTCCTTACTTTCTAGAATAGTATAAAGACTAGCTAGTAGGGCCTTAGTAGGCTATAGATCCTAGCTATAGAAGTCGGAAAAGAAGGACTAGGTAAGAATTATTCCCGGCTTAGTATCTTCTACTTCTGTATTAAGCTTATTCTTAAACAAGCCGTCTTTTAAAGAAGTTACGTATCTCTCTCGCTTATCTTAAATAAGAGAAGCTATACTAGTCTAAAGAGTAATAAATATATCTCGAATCTCTTAGAGGATATAGTCTTTAGACTAAGAGTCTAATAGCTTATAGTTAATAGTTACGAATTTATATACAGAGTTATAAGCACAGAGCTATAATAAAGCTTATAGGACCTTACTCTTACTAATAGAGCAGAAGCGAGCGAGGTTCTCCTCTAACAGCGGAGTCTCTCTTTCCTAGCTTACTATAATAGTAGTATAATCTTATAGCCTTTTAGTAGAGAGAATTATAAGAATATTACTTAGGTTCTGTTTTATAATAATATAATAACCGCGTGCCCCTCTATAACTAATACCTTTATAATATAGTACGAACAGAGTAACATATAGAGTAGGTTACCGAGTAAGTAATTGAATAGGCGTAGAGTAGGTTAAGTAATCGTTAAATCACGTTTCTATAGAATCGGTAGATAAGTATAAGTAAAAGACTTAAAATTAACTTGATTTCTAACTATAAGAATAGTAGAGAGCTATATATACTTCTAGGATAAGTACTAGAAGCTTCTATAGCTTACAAATATAATAGTTACTAGAAGATTCTAAGGATCACGTGTTTACGTAACCGAGAACGTGACCGAATCTTCTAGACAACACTAGAAAGAACTATTATAGACTAAGGTTTAAACCTAAAGTCTATTAGTAAGTAAGGTAATTATTATCTAATACTAATAATATTAAGAACTATTATCTACGACTATCGACAACTAGCTTGCTTATATTTAGATCTTAAAAATTAAGAGATTATATAAGAAACTTATAGAAGACTTATAGTTTATAGCTAAAAGAAATATATACTACTATAATAAACGACGTAGTTAGAAGCTAACGCTAAAAGAGAGAGATAAAGTCTACCTAGTATAGAAAAACATTAATATAAAGAGACTAAGTAATAAATTAGATTATAAAAAACTTAGACTATCTAAAATCAAATATAGTAAAGGACTTTTAAATTATAAATTAATACTACTATAAATAATAAACATCTATCTAGTATTCTATATATCCCTACTTAAACTAGTACTACTAGGAGCTCTACTAGCTCTACTTATAGAAATTTAACTAGTAAATCTAAATACTAAGTATAAAGTTAAAAAGATTCTTAACTATAAACTTATTAGAAGTTAAGTTAAGTACTTAGTTAAATAGTTAGATTACCTATACTTAGAGAATACTTAGGAACTAAAAAGTAATCTTAACTATTACTTAGTAGAACTTTAGAAATTCTACTAGCGAAACCTAGGTTTACCTATATCTCGTAGTTTAAAGGAAAGATATTAAGAAAGGCTAGGTTAAAGCCTATCTTAGATTAGAAACTAACAGGAATAGACAAGGCTACTAGATAGGCAACCTCTACCTCTTACTACTCTTTTTCCTCTCTTTCTTTCTCTTCCTTCTCTTTCTTTTCTACTACCTTAGTAGCGTCGAGTTTATTAAGAAAACGAAGCTCTTAATAAGACATTTTATAACACCTTTCTTTTAGAAAGGCCTTCTACTTTTATAATCGTAGAATCCTTACTATCGCCTCCTTCTCCTCTCTCTCTAGCTTCTCCTCTTGTTTTTCAATAGAAGCCTAGTTACTAGTATAAGGAACGTTCTTCTTCTAGACGTTATTAGTCCTATTATATTTTAACTTTAACTAAATATATTTAAAATATTAAGAGGATTAGAAGGAATTAATAAAACATCTATACTTTTAAGAAGTATAATAAGAACATAGTAATATTTTATTATAAACTATTTTAATACTTTTTATAAGAAGTATTTATTCTTCTTTCTTCTTCTATATAGAGTAGGATATAATAAAAGGAAAGAATACCGCTAGTACTCTAACTAAGTTCCTTAGCTTATACTTAAGCGTAAGAACACGCTAGGCTAAGAAGGGGATAGTATTATAAATCACGTTATACGTAGTAAGTAGTCTAGACAGCGCTCTAATAGAATAAGATATAATATCTAGGAAATAGAAGGTAATATAAGAGAGAATTAGTAATATAAAGGTATTTAGGTATTCTAGGATCTTACTATTAGATAACTGTTAGAAGTTACGTAATAGATCTTATTAGATCCTATAAGAGATCTATAAAGATCTAAGGATCTATACTTATATAGAGATCTAGGTAGTATAAGAGGTTCTATATAAGACTAATACGTCTACTATTAGATAGAAGCTTAGTACTTAACTTTAGTTATTAATCTTATTAT
>JAPZOX010000904.1:0-20991 GCA_037952655.1 Hymenoscyphus sp. LP001
CGAAATAATTGAAGTCGTTTCCCAAATTTTGATTCAACAATTCTGGGGGCACAGCCTAATAACATCATGGTTAGTTCCCAACCCCAATCACCCCCCCCCCCCGCAATGGACAATAAAAAGAGACAGTACGATTCGTGCCTGTCCTCCCTGTAGCTCTCATCGTTCCAACTTTTTAGGAACATCAATAGCCATCATCCAAATAATCTGGGTTTATACTTTCCCTCAATCGCACCTTCCTCGTCATTGTTTACATGCCATCTAGCCGACAACATCTCAGCGGGGAAGACCTTCACTCTCAAACGCACCACTATTCAACATTCAACATGCTTACCATAACAGAACTATCTCCATCATTGGCCGTCAAAATGGCTCCCATGGAGGGAAGTGTTAGAATCGGTCGTTATATAAAGCGCCTCAACCCCAAACCACACGATCCACCACTTGTACTCATTGAAATCGAATGGACCTCCGAAGCCATCTTGGGACCCAATTTCAACGCGATTGATTCTTTTTTGAAGTACGCCGCCAAACAGCTCGTTAAAGAAATCTCGTCGCCGACCCGTATGTAACTTCTGCTCCCAGCCCTTCATACAACGAGAAACACATATTGATATGCTCTAGACCAGTGGAACTGCAGAACCTGCGACACGCTCGCAACGGCAAGAACTCTCTCCTCCCGCCACAACTCCTCCCAATGGCCAGGCAAGCCACCAAGGAAGGATTTCTTCGCCGAACTCGTCGACACATTAGCTGCAGTATGTATTCAAACTGGAATCTGCCAGTGGACCGCAGACAATGAGTTGATGGAATTTGCCTCGTCTCATGAGGAAACTGGTGACAAGGATATCTACATGCTGGCTGGTCTGCTGGATGCTATGCCGATTGAAACGCCAGCAGCGAGTGCGGGACACAAGAAGAGAAAATCCGACTTTGACGAAGACGAGGAGGATTATGCCTACCAGCACTTCCGTAGTACGAAAATAGCAACCACCGGCACGCGCAGCAATTCACAACTTGGAGAGACACCGTTTTTCTAATTTGTATGGGAAGGAATTGAGAACCCAGGGTTGCCAAAGTTGTGATTATGTTCGGTTAGTTGGAAGGTACCCCTTGAGTTTGGCCGGTGCTAATTAGCTGTGAAAGGTATTGCTCGCTGGATTGTCGACTTGATGGTTGGCCTTCTCACGATAAACGGTGTGTTAGTGTACAAAGGGAGGTTGAAGGGGGCTTTAGGCTACCTTGTCCCAGGAGCTCTGCCATTTTTTTTATTAGCGAGCGATTGCATTATTCGAGTTTACCCCTTTCGTACAATAATGCCCCTTCCTGTGATTGGTTGAACGTGTTAATTCCTCGGCCATCCTAACAGAGTGCGAAACCCAGAAAGTTGAACTACTCGTGGTAATTATTATCCTACCTTCGCGCTGGACAGCTTGTTGCTTCAGATTTCTAGGGTAGTTCAAGTAAATTATTCTGAACGCTTAGAACAGTGGATTACCCGAGAAAGTTAGAAGAATGAGAGGTATTTACTACCTCTTTCACTATTCATCACAAGCTACCTACCAAATTTCCCGAAACACGAACATCATGTCCATTACTTCCATCATCATTATCCTCCCACATCAACTTCACTCAAAAACCCGTCGAGGCACTAGGTGGTAAATCCACCTCCCCCGTCCCCCAAGAGCTTTCGTTCCTCCCCAATACCAATTCAAGAACTCCACCCTCCAACCAAAACTGGTGGGTAATCCAATTCTTCGTCCACTTCTCCCCATCTAGCGTCGCACTTTGGATATAAATCGTCTCATTGCCCTCTTCGAACCCCACATTCTTCACCGTAGCTGTCTTCCCGGTTTGCGAATTCGTGATACTTACACTAGGAAAATACGGAGGTGTAATGAGATATACATCCTGACCAGGCACGGGCCAAAGACCCATCATTGCAAGCGTAGTAAAAGAACCCATAGCTCCTGAATCATCATTTCCTGCTATCCCGTTAAGCGAGGTGTTGAACTGGGAGGGGATATAGAAGTGTGAGAATTTTGCTGAGAGGGCTGGTCGACCTGCGTAATGGAATTGGAAGACGGGGAGGAAGGCTTGTTCGTCGCCGATGTAGAGGAGGCCCGATGTATGGAGGTAGGAGAGGCGATTGGTGAATTCTTCCGGGCCTCCGAGCGTGGTTATTAGGGTTGCCATGTCTTGGGGGACGTAAAAGGTGTACATCCATGATGAGCCTTCGTATGTTTCGTGACCGTTAGGGTTTAGGTAGCAGGATGTGAAGTTGTAGAGGGGGGAGCAGAGGCTTGGATCTTGGTAGCCGAATGTACCGTTTAGGTATCGGGGTTGGAGAAATCCTACGTAACCTGGGTTGACTGTTTTCCCGATGTTTCCTGTTGAGTTGGTGACTAGGGATGTTTGTGTTGGGTTGTACATGTTCTTCCAATTTTCGGAGCGTTTGACGTATTTTTCGGCATCGGCTGTGTGGCCTAGACCTTTTGCCATTAAGGCAATACAGAAATCGTTGTATGCGTACTCTACAGTTCGAGATATAGAACGTGTAAAAGGACCGGAACCGTATGGATCGAAATCATCGGTTGGGATGTAACCTAGGGTTTTCCAAGAGGTAAGGCCACCACGACCTTCAACAGCCCAATTGAGAGGTTCATCTTCTGCGTCGGAGACGACTGCTTTGTAACCCTCGTCCCAATCTACTCCAGCAGTAATATTCTTGAGGTAGGATTCTGCCAATACAGTATCGGCATTGGATCCTCCTTGAGTAAAGCCTTTGCATAGCGACATACGGCAGTCTGGAAGTTTTCCTGCGCATTACAATTAGAATTGACCTTTCAACGACTGGGTAAGACCTACCTTCGTGGCGATAAATATCAATCAAACTCCGAACCATCAACGTCTGGCTGTGTGGATCTAGTAAAGTGATGAGAGGATGGATGCTCCTGAAAGAATCCCAGATGCAATAGTAGGAATCATAATATGGCTCCGAAGACTCCCATAATGGGTTCTCGCCGGTATAGTCTTGAGGTGATATCATGGCACGATACATTCCAGACCAGAATACAGTCTGGATTTCATCACTCACACCAGTACTATCTACCTCGACAACAGCAAGTTTCTTCCTCCAAGCATCTTCAGCAGACTCTTGAACTTTCTTGAAATCGAAGTCTGGAATCTCGGTTTCCGCGTTGTGACATGCTTTTGCAACACTAATAAAGGACACTCCCACACGAGCGATTATTTGGTTGTTTACTGGTGCGATAAATTGAGTCCATGCACCAGCTGGAAGTGGAGGGTCGTTGACACCATCTGGTCGAGTGGATATGGTTTTAACAGCACTCGATGCTCGATTATTCTGAAACACCCCCGTATCTCTCACCGGTGCACCATGGAAATCTGCACAAAAATGGAGTTCGTAAGACCCAATTCCAAAAGATGGACTGAAAGTCCCACTCCCGGAAATCCTACCTGTTCCTGAATCGACCTCGATTTTTCCATCTGCTCGACTGTCTGGAAGATCTGTGAGGTCGACGAGTATCAATGGGCTGTAGGGAAGCGAGGTATGGTTTCTGAAGGCCGCAGTTGATACATTCGAAGGAAAGGTGAGACGGTATAACGCGGTGTGGTTTGAGACAGTCATCTCTGTGTGGATCGAGGTATTTAAGCTGACGGTAAAAAAACCAGGGTGTGCTTGAGTTGTCCCATTGATGCGTCTTGAAGCACGATCTTTCTTCGTCCAGAAACAATTGTTGATTTCATCGCCGGGACAACCTGTCTGGGGAAATATTGGGAAGTTTCCAAGTGATGGAGACTGTGCTTCTATCAGCAAATAACCTCAATTGCGTATAATGGAAAGTACTCCTCCAGTTCCCGAATCATGCATATGGGAAAATCCAGTTATATCGCTGTTATCTGAAGCAAAACCTCCTTGTTTCTCGTCGGGATTGTTGACATCGGCAACTGCCTTTGCCATTCCTGAAGATTGTCAATGATTGTATGCTGGTGAGGATAAGGCAACCGACCGAAGGGAAGCGTTGCACCGGGAAATACATGACCTGAGAAGACAATTAGAGCATTCAATAGACATTTGCAAGGGAACCTTGCCTCCTGCAATTGTGCCAATTAAAGGATCAACATATTTAAAAACATCAAAGCTCTCTCTTGTAGGTAGAACCGGGGTTTGTTCGACTGCCAATACACCCCGCAACGCGAGAACAAGAAACGCTACAGAATTGAAATCAATCATCGCCGCGTTGGAGAGCTCAATTCTCCAAAAAAGACACACCAAAGACCACTCAAGAAAAAAAGGGAACCCCAGGATATGTAAAGCATCGAAAATCCAACGGCCGAAGACCGCAAACCCCTCCCCTGACCCATCCATTGTCGAATGAGAGCTGGTTAACACGTTACATGGGTCAACCCCTCACGGCACTTGACGTATCTCAACTTCGTTCCTGGCGCATCTGACACCCTTTGTGTACATCTCTTTGCCCACAATGATAGCAAGGTTTGTGCTAAGTTGGGAAGCTCATACTAATTTGTATGCAGGTTGGAGGGGGATGGATGCGGGGTATTTACCCAACGTATGACGCAACCTTGATGGAAATGGAAACCGAGAACATGATGGTGTTGGGAGTAAAGGGGAATGGGATTGTTTTAGGGCCGAAGAGAAAGAAATGCAAGAGGGAGTTCAAAATTGATCGAGAAATTTCACGACGGTTGTTGAAGGAAGTCTAGAGTAGATTTTGAAGCTTCATGTCGGTTGCCGTACACCCCCACAGATGGGGGGAGGTGGGGCCGGATTATTCTATTGGTGAGTAGCTAGACTATCAACAACCACAAAAGCATTCTCTACGGCACTCACTTCTCGAGGACATATATTTTACTTCAATGGAGTTTATCCCCTTGATGGGAAGAAAGATATCAATTGATATTTGATGTGAAATAACCTTTCGTAACTTTTCTTCAGGGCTCCGAAATCGGTGCGAAACCTGCCCAAGAGCGTAAATATCCCGCGGTGATATGACTTTTTGACAGTGTGGTACGAGCAACACTCGAAACTCAAGATGTCGGTCCATCAGATGTAACTTTCATTCCCGAGCTCTCCCCTTGCCTTCCTCGGATTTCTTGCTTCCACCAACACCAGCTGAATCGGGCTTCTTGCCATTGCGAGTTTGCCGGGGTTTCTTTGGCTCCGAAACGGAAGGGTCGGTAGATACACTACCATTGGAATTAGTGTTTATCTTCTCAACATCGATTGGGGCCAGGAAGCAATTATGACTTACGCCGGATGAGGATCTCCGTTCCATTCATCGCCAAACCAGTGTCCGAAATTCGGGTTGGACTTGCCATGCTTGATGCGGCCGTAAACAAGTTCTTGGACGTAACCCATTTTGAGATTGTTTGCTGATGGAAGTTGTTGCTTTTGTTGAAGGTGAGTGTTGAAGTAGGGACTCGATACTCGTTGTGCCAGTTGATCGAGCTTGAGGAAGGAACTAGGGAGTTTCTTAAGTAGTATGAAAATTTGGAGTCGGAAGTTGTGAATATGATGCCTGGGAAGAGCTGCAAGGCGCTTGAGATGATGCAAACACTTTTTTTATCGTCTCAATGACACCTGGATAGTGACATGAATCACAATTTCTGAAGTGGAAAACCCAATTGGGAAACACTTTTCATTTCGTGTGCCATATGAACAATATTGTCATATGTACTATTAACCGGAAATAAAAGTCATAAGAGAATCTGCCCATTCTCTTCAATCTTCCTTCATTCAATTTCATAATTAATTTTTCATCCCAAACTGAGGGACCCTGAACGATCCATTTCATAGGTGGAATATAACTTGAATTTAGAACATCGGCACCATAGTCATACTTCTCTTAAGTAACATTTTTTGCCACATCTGAAAACAAAAAGTCACTTGGTTTATAAAGTTTCTGAATCACTGTTCCCTTTGGTTTCCCTGAACCGGTACCTGTGACTTTGGGGTTGAAGCAATATGGATATAATTGGATCTCTCCTTCCTGGATATGCTGTATGGCTGTGATTTCTACTCTTAGGATGTAGTTTCCTGAAGCAAGTGTTGTTGCTTTGAAAGGGTTAGTGAGTGACGATATATGGGCTGAGTAACTAAAGGTAGCTTACGTATTGTGATAGAAGGCACAACATGCTTGAACTGGGAGGTTGGCAAAGATTTTTCATTGAGTCTTGTCGCCCACTAAAGTTGGTTAGCAAGATTTCTGCACAAAAGTCACCACCACGACATGAGGATGGATTACGAGGCATTGACCTAGCATCACAGAAGTCAAGCACTAAGAAAAAAGTTGCACTCACAGTCCTAGCACTTTCATTCTTCGTTCCATCACGATTTTTGTGCTCCAGCCCCTCCCCTTTGATCTTGAACCATTCCAACTGTTCCAGATTAGCCTTCTGGCATTCCCCTTGGCAATCAGCCATGTAAAATGCTACAGAACCCTGATGTATAAATGTATAAGAATACTAGAATTCAAGAAACGAGCCAGCTGGTGTATCGACTGCGAGGCTACCGGGTATGGCTTGACTTCCACAAGCATATTAGGGGCTCGAGAAATTGAACTGGACTGGTTCCACATTGTTCTGGCCCACCCACCCGTTGCCCAACTTATTAAACCAGGCCGCCGAAGGAGAATTCGGAGATTCAGTCGAGATGGCAGCGGAAGCGTTATAACTTGAAAAGCATTAATTAACATCTCCTTTGGAACAGGCCCAGAAGAAACTTACCTGACTCCATCATCCAATTTGAGTCTCAGTGGGAGTTTCCACCCGGGCATCTGGCTGGTCGAGAAGAGTCATGTGACTCTGTTGATAATCCATTTCTGCATAGGCGTTTTCTTTTAACAAAGGTTATGTGAGATTGTTTGGGTCATGTCTAATTTATTACTCTTTTCTTAACTATCTATAAGATTCCTATTGACAAATTTCTGGATGTTACATTATATCACATGACCGAGTCGTGATGATTTTTCGCAATTTGTTTCCTGCCTGTAGCTGTTGTCATTCATGAAGTTTTTTCAAAATTTGTTGAAGAATATCCGATCTAATCTGGCAAATATAAAGTACTTTTCATTGGAATGAAGTAAAGTGTATCTGGGAATATCCCGAAAGAAGGTGGGAATATACCGCAGGAGCTTCTTTGGGCTTCCAGGCTGTAACTAACCTCCCCCCTCGATCCTCCAGCTTCCATTTTCTCACCTATATTCAACCTCTCTATCTCGAAGACACGCTGCCAGCGGATATCCAGAATGCCAAGGCAAGATGGCATCGTCGCTACGCCGAGGCTGGGCAATAACCCCCCCACCTCCCGTATAGGGGCTCTCAAAGGAAAGACAGTGCCGGCCTTGTATGAAGGAGTATGAGAGAAGTGCAAGAGAAGTGTGGCTGTGGATGTATGCCCGTACGCCATGAGCGAAAGAGAGATGACGACCTCGACAAAGACCACTTGGAACATGCTCGACGCCCACACGATGCCCTAACTAGACTTTGACAGAATTTTACTGGTAAGAATTCCCCTGCCCCATAAAGCAAACAGCAAACTTGGTGCTTGAACTCGAGGTCACATCGTCAAGGTCGCACCTCGTTATTGACAACACCAACGCGAAACCATTCATTATCGGAAGCGTCTGCGAAACTTCTTGACGCCGAGAACTTCTTTTCTTTCGATTATCCACTCAAGCATCACATTTCTTCCTATGATTGTCCTTTTGGTATGTTGGTGTAGTGCGAGGGCTTTTGTTTGCCAACAGAAGGAAGCATATTCGCACCGTAGGAGTGCTGTCGGCAGCAAAGAGCCCCGATTCAAGGGCAATTCAACTTTTTGGGGGAGTAAGAGCCGCAAAGCCTATCGCAGTTGCGACCGAAAGATCCCGAGGGAGACTAAGAGCAAGAGGATTTATGGCGTACTTGAAATCCATCTGTACCCCAACGAGCCGTGCGAGTATCTTGGTAAAGGAGGGGGGGGGGTGTGCTTATTCGAATCCTGGTATTGGAATTTGGCGTAAGTTCTAGTTTTTCCTTTCATCAGGAGGTTAGCTTCTTCGGATGGATAATGGACGGGGATCAACCTGCCTCATTGTGCAGGAAAGATACCTATGGAGGTGGTTTCATGGTTTCAGTTTGAAGGGATGATTGATCTAGGGCTGGGTTGGCGCTATGCAAAGAAAGTTAGCAAATGACATCCACACAAGCCATTGCGACCGAAGGAGAGGAAGCCAACAGCTGGATTTCAAGCGAGCCGTGCTTGTAGAGTTGCTAAGAGGCCAAAGGGTGAACTTACAAGCGACTCCTCACTGACGGTTCGTTGAATCAGTGGGAAGTCGCTTGATACGATCCAACAAGTAGGTTTGCTGTCTTTTCCTCTAGTTGAGAAATGCCTGCTAATTCTTCTACTGAAAGTAAGTGCCAAACAATTCAAAACAAAACTGGGATCTTTGCTTGCCGCTTTTTGCGCTCTATATGTTTAACAAGGCAAGGGTATGCAATTGGCAGTTTACTAGCGTTGCACGTGTAGGCTACGGGTGGAACCGGGAAGATGCGTTTCCACTTGCCGTCTTAAAAGTTTTTCTCTAAGGCTGCTCTTGCCCTGCCTCATTAAAGTTCGACAACACTCTTCTGATCATCAAAAATCGTACTTTGCACAACTGTTTACACACCCACCTGTCTCTTCTTTATCTTCAAAATGTCTCCTTCTAGTCATGGACAACCTACTACTGTCATCTCTTGCACTTTGTTTCCAATTGAACGTCGTGGTCGCCTTGGTTGCCTTTGTCGCCTTGATCTTCAATTCAGAGAGCCACTCAAGCACTGGAAAAAAGCCAAAGAAGAAAAGAAGCCAACAATCAAAATATACAAGTAAGATACTCTCCCACTCCCCCAAGAAAAGTCTGCCTCATTGAAGTAAATTGTCCTGCCTTTGCATTGACATTGCCCTGTCGATGGCCATGAGTGTGACCATAGCAGTAGCAATGTCAACGCAAAAGCAGAGACAACAAAATCCCCAAAGGCCAATTGGTACTGAAGGGCTGGGCATGCGCTTGCATGCAGACACTTGTTTTGCTTGCAGGTTGCAGGATCAGCAACCTGTATGACCAACACTTTGCATGGCTCTGCTTCATTGCGGCTTTGGGTCGGCATTGACCCAAAGACACTATGGTAATTTGGAAGAATACTGGTTGTGTGCGGGGTTGATGCCATATTTGGCAGAACCCTTGCTGTTTTTGTTGGTCATTCACTGACCAAGCTCGCAGAAAGACAATGATTGCTTCTTCCAGCCAATTGGTTGTTGGCAATAGCCAGTGCCCATTTGGAAGGCTGCTTGTGAATATTGGTGAGTGCAAATTTTGAGTTTTCACCCTTGCACATCTTTCACATATTTCCCAACTGCCACACACTGCCTTTCTTCCTCTGCGCTTTCGCTTTCAATTGGTTGAAACGACCCGAAACTGGAAATCAACGGAAAACTTTCCGCTTATCGCCTCGGTTCCGATCAACTCAACCCTCGATTCACCAACCGCCCTCGAGAATTGGTCAAAAATTTCTACAAAATGACACCTCACTTTTGATTGCAACTGCATCCACAAGCAAAGATACTTCTCTCTCTCCAAAAACACTTGATTCTTATTGCGATCCTACAAATTGCGTTTACCTCTATCACCACTTGGAGATAGTGCTATTCGCATAACAAGGAAAACCACATCGCGCAAGTTCACTCGACCAAAAGGAAAGACGAAATCTCTCAGCATCAAACTTCGACAAGCTCAGATCAGACAAGCGCTCTTGAAGATCCTAAGGCAAGAAGCAACCACTTCCCTAGTCGATACGTCCAATCTTGCCTTGACACTCCAAAGGTAATGGTCCGTTGGTAGTCCGCTCTTCGAACTCGCTTTACAATCGCAAGCCAACCCCGCAGCGTCGAAATTTTCTTCACGGCGAAATCGGTTCTACCTCAAGAGACTTTGAAACCAAATCTGCACATAGCGTCTTCCTCTACAGCACCCTGTCCCATATTCACCAACAACAAACATACACTTGGCCAAACACCCTCTCTTTACAACACTCCCGACTATCTCAACCACGTTACTCGATTCCCTGGTCGTTTCTTGGAGTAATTCTCCTTGGCACATACATACGGTTGGGATACATAGACACTAGCCACATACATCAACCATTGAACGACCTTGTCTTCACTCGTCACCACTACAAAATTATGGAAAAGGACAACGTCTAGGCTTTCTGCACTCTCATTTTGGAAACTCACTTTGGCAATTGCTTCGCATTCAATCCTCTCCGTGATACACTCTCAACACGACCAGATAGCTACCCTCGTAGAGGAATTGATAATTGGGAGACTCTGCGCCAAACACCTACTTCTTCATCCCCCTCTTGTATTGCCGAGTCACTGCTACTCTTCTCTCACCTCGCACCATTTTCGCTCGTTGCAGACTTCCTTGCATAAACTAACGTTGTTAACTCCGAACAGTAGAGATGTCTACACAAACCACGGCGTACTTGGTTGAAGACTACGATTTGTTTCGGAATGGAAATCCGGAGCTTGTGGCTGCTTGGCACCAGGTGAGTCTTCATCATTACCCTTTGTGATGCATAGTTCTAATTACAAGTAGCGATGGCAACGTCCTCATAACGCGACTACCCTTCCCTCCTCTGCCCTTCCCTCCTCTACCCTCCTCTCTCTTCCGCCATCCACTCAATTACCTCTTCCGTCCCTTCTTCCCTCCTCGGTCACACCCCTTTCGTCTCCTTTGCCAGCCTGGGACAATGCCACACTCCCTGTTTTCAACTACGACCCGAAGTTTGCGACCGAGCACTTCGAGGTACGGGAGTCGGCAGGTGCAGGTCTTGGTGCCTTTGCTACCAAAGACATCAAGGAAGGCGAGGTCGTCATTACAGAGACGCCTCTCTTCATGGCAAAGGAGATTCAAATTTGGAACAAGTGGCAGAGTCTATCAGAGGAAGATACAGCTGCATACCTCAGCTTGCACGCGTACCCCAGAGGTGGTGGTGAAGTTACCAGTGACAACAGAGTCACGAGCATTTTTTCCACCAACAGGTAAAACCCCACTTTCCCTTGTATTGTTGTATTACTGGAGCTATTATGAATATCTTGCTGACTATTTGTTAGATTCAAAACCACCAGAGAAGAAAACGGCATCTTCATTAAATGTTCGCGGTTTAACCACCAGTGCCGACCCCATTCAAACTGCGGGTACAGATACCACAAGGAGGAGAATCTGTTGGTGGTCACGGCACGGAAGGACATCCCCAAGGGGCAGGAGATAACCATCTCCTACTCTGACAAGCCAGATGAGCTTCCGGGATTCTACGGATTCGAATGCAACTGCCCAGGATGTGAGGAGAAGAGGGGAGAGGCAACCAAGAAACACTTGACTGGATGTCAAGTGTTGTAAGATAGGGGGTGGGGACTGGAGTTTTGGGGTTTTGGATCGTGGGTAGCGTGGAGTTGGGGAGTTTGTATTGTATGTGTATTGTAAGATAGGTGTCGGGTGGTTTCTTATTTTCAGGGGATGAAAGTAGGATAGAATAGCCATAAAGGCGTCTGTCAGGTGTGTGGAGGTAATGCTGGTGGAGGTTATTTTGCAATGAAGTTTCCATATATAACTTCTGCTGTGCCGTTGTGATATTATTTGACGTGTCTTCATTGATCTAACATAACATTTTCATTGTGATTGCTTTAAATGATTGCTTCAAAATAGCCAGGCTAATAAACTGACATTGTTCCAGCCTGTTTGGATAACGAATTATGTTCTATTAAACTTACTAGAACAATTAAAGTTTCTCAACGAGTTTCTAGTAAGTTCTTTTGTAGGATATTGTTGTTTTATTTTTCTTTGGTAAAATGAATAATTGAAGGGTTTTACGGAGATCAAAGAAGCTGTTTTCTAAATAGTTAAGAAGCTAGTTTCCAGTAAGTAGGTTTATAGAATGTTGTTTTCTAGCTTTCTTGGGTAATAGTTACAATTGAAGAGTGTCAGGGTGATGGGAAAACATGTTTTCTAAATCCTTAAGAAGCTACTTTCCAGTAAGTCTCTTTATAAGATATTCTTGTTCAATTTCTCTTAATTAATAAGAATAGTTGAAGAGTGTGACGATGGGAGAAAAAGCTATGTCCTAAATAATTAAGAAGCTACTTTCTAGTAAGTCTCTCTATAGAATATTCTTATTTCAGTTCATTGAGATAATAAGAATAGTCGAAGAGTTTTGAGATGATAGAGAAAGCTGTCTTCTAGTAATTATTTTAAAATCGCTAGATTATTATTGTAATTGTTCCACCTTATTTAAACAATAATTAATTGTCTACAGTCAGTTGCGATTTAAGCTTGAAATGGGTGGTTTGGTTTAGTTCCACTTATTATATAAAATATCTATGCGTATGAATAACAAAAAAACGTTAACCACATCTACAACAGCTATAACTCTATACCCAAAACAGCTACAGCTCTCTACCTATCTCTCGAAACCTCCTCTACCTCTCGAAGCCTCCCCCCGAAGCCTCCCCCATGAGCTATGGCACCTCGATTCACGTACAAAGAAAAAAAGGCTATTCGCAAAGCAATTAATAATAGCCCAAGTACTCCTAATCTATAAGCTATCGCAAAGGATATCGGACGTAGTAAAGAGTATATCCGCCTTATTTTTCAAGATATTCTTAACTAAGCAGGTCTTATAAGAGAGCAATAGATTAGATGGTATACTAGGGACTACGAGAAAAGGATAAAGAGAAGGCGAAGAAGGGAGAAGGAGAAGCGGAGGGAAAGAAAAGAAAGGGAGAGAGCTAGACAAGAAGGAAAGGAGGCGATGGACAAGGTAGGGAGGAGACTAGCTAAGGAGTATGAAGAGGAGGCTAGACAGGAAGGACCGGAGGCATATAAGGAGTGGCTAGAGATGTGCGCAAAGAATAGAGAGTTATTCAGTGACACCGACGACGATTCCAGGGACTCTAAGAGCTATTCCAGTAGTTCTAAGGACGAATAGAAGAATTTCTCTGAACTTTTTACTATTCTTGTGCACGGCTAATATATAATAAGTGGAAACAAACCAAACCAAACATTTAAATCGCAACTGACTGTATTAAACTTACAACAACAATCAATAGATTTCTTGCTGCGTGTATGCTACGTCATTGTAAGTTTTTTCGTAAAACATAATTCTTTCAGTCCTGTTGGATAGTAACAATAAGTTGAAGAGTGTTCTAAGGAGTAATAGAAAGTAGTTTCAAAAACCTAGAAGTCTTAAAGTTATAAACCAGCCTATGAGTTACTTCGAACGAGCGGAGTTCTATTATTCTCGTAGTCATCCAACTATTTGTAACTAACTGCAAGGTTGGTCCTTCGAATTTGCATTCACCTTGCTGCTTGGCTTTCCACGATGGATCAAAATAGGAGGAAGTGGGGTGAAGGAACAGGCTAGATATGTTCGTAGCTTTTCAAACCCTATGATTGATTTGCACGAGTAAATGACTCAAGCTTATGGAGTTTTCTGAGTTTATAAAAGGTAAAAGGAAAGAAACCGGTAGGTGAGCTTTGGAAAGTATAGTTCAAATTTTCAAAGTCTCGCAAATGCAGCGCACCTTTGGTGCCACTGCTTCCGCTAATCTGGCTAAGTTTCCTACAAGAGGGGTTTGCCTTCAACGCCTCTTTTTTCACTATTCTCTAGATCTAAAACAGTAGTGTACGATTAATCCATAAAGAGAATACGTTGTAGTGGGGAAGTGATGATGCGGCTGCTTCACCCGCCTTCCTGCTTGAACCTAACAAACATCATTTCTCACCCCTCCAAGTAGAGTAACATCATCCAGAAGGTGGTTAAACAAGATTTATCTTCCACTCGTGGCCATATATATCTTGACTATGTGTAATAGTGATATTGCAATGTCCTAGAAACGAGGTCTGAACGTTTTTTCAACAATTCCCGAGTTAACCAACTGGACCAACCAAGCGATGTGCAACAAAAACTGCAAGGGCAACCCATAGAGGGGGTGGCTGTGTATATGTGGCTAATTTCCCAACTCCTCGTCTCGTTTCCTTTCCAATCCAATCCTCAACCACGAGTAAATCAAAAGAAGCCATACTTGAAGGAATTGACTATGCGACTAAAATTTCTTAGAGAATTCGTTATGATGTGGGAATATTCCCCAGCTGGAATCTTTGCATGGTGGGTGGCAGTCAAAGTATTGGTGGCGTTTGGAGGAGAAGAGCAGCGACAGTGACAGCTACACGTTATAAGATAACATTCGATCGGCCATTGCTCGCCTCGTTATTATTCTGTCCACTATTAAACTCTCCTCTTAATCTTGACATAAGATCTCTAGCTGAATCTCAAACACATTATAAGCATAGTATATATACGAAGTTCTAAACTAATAACCCGCGAACTTATCAGAGCGACTACTCTATTGAAACGACTCTTAACCTTAGTCTTAAATAAATATCTAACTAGCTAGTTCTTATAAAGCTATATTAAAAGTAATTAGTAGTTAAGCTCATAAGAAAGTGTAAGAAAGTAGTATAAAGCTAGTTTTATAAGTATAAGAATTCAAAAGTTTTATTTCTAAACCTTGTTATAAAATTAACTCTTAGATACTTTTAAAAGAAGATTATTTAGCTTTATTATATAGATATTATAAGTATTAAAGAGTTAGCTTAATTGGAAAGTCTAAGAAAGTAAAATATAGCTTTTATTATAATATTTAATACTATTATACGAATATATAAGATCAAACACTAGATTAGCTCGAAAAAAGCGAAAAACATTCAACTGCTGCCTTGACAAGAAAGGTGCTACGCGAGATCCGAAGTTCCTCCGATGAGTACCTCTTTGGGTAGCGAGCTTTTATATTGCCGGTTGTTCATCATTCAAACCTTCCAACAACACAACCATGGATCCCACCAAATCACCACAGGCCCCAGGTCGCCGACTTTGGGTTCCTCCTCCTCCAGACACAAACCAGAACCAGAGACCAACACAAGCACCAAGATTGACAATGCCTAGCACCTCACAACCGACCGCCGCAGTGACTATGGCATCAGCGACTGGACGCATCCCTGGTTTCCTCCCACCAGAAACCCCTCAATCTCGTCAATTTCAACAGGAGGCTAGAAGACAAGAGGAGGTACGACGGGAGCGGGAAGCTCTGAGAGGAGGCAAACCAAGATTGGAACCACGTATGTTTTAGAGATCTGCCGTCTGAACCATGAGCTAACAAGAGTGATACAGCAAAACCTCCTACGAAGAGATGGGGACCACCACCAATCAACCCACCTCAGATAGAGCAGTTCAAGAAGTACTACAACAAGGATGGTATTCTCTCAGACAGAATATTTGAGGATCCGGAGTACTATTACGCCACAGGACAACCCCTCCCAGACAAGCTCTTTGAGCGTGAACTAAGACGTCGTGGTTTCAACATCTGTGGGCTTTCGATCTCTGTCATTTCTAAAGAAGTAGAGTCCTGGTTGAAGAAGAATCATGGATCAGGTTGCCCAGGTTACAACAATATCAACAAACAGGTTGGCAATATGGAAAACTACTGGCAAGGGATGACGACCGAAGAGCATGACAAAAACACGATATTGGGAAAGTATGCTTGTGAAGGACTTCCACCATATCATGCAGGAGTTATGGGGAGTGACGTGGACGAGGAATCTGAGGGAAAACTTGCGAGGTTGTTCAATGCGCTTGAAGTATCCGCCCCCTCTCCGCCCAGAAGTAACAATTACGAAGGATTATAGAAATATTTTGTTTGCCTGGAAGTGCTTGGAATGCCACACCTCTTCTTGTCTTCCGATATCAATCACTCCGGCTGTTTTGCTCTTGGGAATACACACTACTGAAAGTTCCTGGTACCAGGAAAATATGGTCGATTTTGTGGTGGTAGATGGGGTATTTGGAGGAGATTTTGTTCTTGTGCTTGGTATTCTTGAGGAACGGTTGCTGCAGGTGTCCTCTGAAGGAATAATATGAAGCATGAGTATTGTGAGTCGTGTTGGAGTTGTTTCTGTTGGTCAATGGCTGATATTCTTGAAGGCACAGCAAAGAATGGCGACTTCTAGTCAAAGAATGTGAAAAAAATCACTACATTATAAATTAGAATGGATCAGAAACCAAAAAGATTGTGAAACCTGGGTATTATGGGTGTTTCTGGAGTTGATTTTGTTATTTGAAGGACCAGCAAACAAGAACAGGAACATCTGGTCAGATAACACAAGACAGAACAGTATGTTGTGGATCAGAAGGGGGTCTAAGACCAGAAGAATTCAAAACTTTTCCATGTTCTTTCTATGTGATTCACGAACTTCGTACGGGTTTCTTTGTATGTGACACACAAGTCAAGTGGTCAGCGTGATTCTTTGAATGATGATGAAACTGCACCTACAAATAGCACCACTCATCCTCAAGGCAAATATAGCACTCGAAGACTCGGCAAAATATCAGACCACTCGATATCTATCAACGTTCTCTCGGTCAAAAGGAACCACAATACCAGCAAGATGAGTATGCCATTCTCTTCTTCGTCCTATTCTCCTTTTTCATCTCCTCCCTCTTCCTCATCTCGATCTTCGTCTTCATCTAGCAAGTCAAATCCAAGAACGTGCCCACGCTGCCCGCACCGACTCTCAGATCTCGCATCCCATTTCGAAACGCTTGAACTTGACAACACGATGCCCAACACTCAGCTCCCATCAATGAAAAATTGCCAGCCACAGACAATTTCGGGTTGGGGAGATGACCAGGGTGTGGAAGGACAGAGGCAACGGTTCCTAATGGACGGAGAAGAAGTCGGAAATGACACCGCGAGAGTAGCATGCGATGAGGCTTGTGTATCGTGTGGAAGCCCAGAAAAAGATCAAACACCGGCAATTCGTGAGAGCAACGACACTGCTGCACAAGAATCAGCATTGAGAGGCAATGCAGAAGGACAACTTGATGGTAGCGCTACCGGTTCCTTCAGTAAGTCTTTAAAACGAAAGAGCTCTCCTTTCGGATGCAACGAGCCACTCAGACGAACCAGGGCCAAATTTGAAGAAACCCAATTTGGCCGCCGAGGGATATGACGAGAGCTGAAGTTGGCCTTCGCTTATGCGCGAGGATCTTTTAAAAGAGTCGAGCACAAGGTTGCGAAAAGGTACTTGTCAGGCAACGGAATGCAACGCCTAAGAAAAGCGAGATATACCCAATAGAATTCAAAGAGACCACTATTATTATGCATCTTTTCCACTTGTGACTTGGCCCTAGAAGCAAAAATAAAGAGCCATGACAAGGTCGTATGAATACTGAAGAACCGTCGTTCCTTCCCTCGTGAGGCGTTTTCGGCGATAAGAAATGGAAGAGAATTCATACTTGGAGCTGGATGTGGATCAAGGGTAGTTCGTTCCTTCATGCAGATCCTTCTTCCACGGGTACTCTCCGCGAGGAAGGCGCTCGTGTTCTCGCCTGTTCTCACCACTTTTGGTCGCTCCTCGTGGCAGTCACTGCTGGCTTGGTACCTGTTGCGAATGTATGGCGGAAACTCTTCAATTTACTAAGTGTAGCCTAAGCCGACTATTTAGGCCCTGGGATAGCGCTAGTGCCCACACTAGCGAGCAGCCACGTGACTGACATACTCATATTCACTGTAGGTTTTCAACAGTACCTTTTAATCTTCACGCAATTCATGATGAAACACCTATTTGGAGAAAACATCAGGTCTGCGAGCCTGTTGATTTGAACTTGAGAACCTGGCACAAGTACTGGTACACGAGGGCGCAATAGCCAATTTCTTGTCATCCTAAGACTGCACTGGAGGGAGCTTCAAACACCATTCTTAATCTTCCGCCGCCAACTTCCCCAAAACCAGGAATACCTATATAGATGCTTTAGAAAGATATCGTTTGAAAATGCTCGAGAGTACTCGAAAAATCGGGGTAAGTAGAAGTGGCTCGTACCGGTGATGAGAACATCGACAACGCGGCAACAGTGACCGTCTGGCCTGCCGCCTTTGAGCTGCGTCCCCAGGCCTGGAGTCAGAATGGCTCCCTGAGTTACAAAGTAGAATGGCAATTCTTATTCTTCAAGATCTCAAAGAGCTTTGGGCTTTAGATCACTTTACTCTACGCAAACTCCCCACCCCCCCCGCGATTCGGTTTCGATGACAAGAATTCATCTATATAAGAAGGGATCTGAGGTGGGGGGGGGGGGCCGGTTTATATTCCAAGCTAAGGGTAAGCAGTGTGGGACAGGTAGCGTACCCGGCCCCCCCCCGAGGTTGAGGTCGAGGTAAAGAGGGAAGGAGCAATCGACCTCGACATCATACTGTCACCACGACGCGAGCTTGCCTTCCTTAATGTCTAGAAGGGAAGGCACCACGCACCCCCAACCCTGCTTCGAGGTTGGCATAATTAAACCACGCCTGCGCACTGCCTTGGGGCAGATGGACAAGAGCCAGAAGGTAAAGGCAACTACTTCCTAATCGTGTGCCTCGTTGGGTTGCTCCTTCCCTCTCAACCACCTCAACATGTGCACAGTGCCCCCGCCCCCAATACCCATTTGACCGAACCCTGCATGCGACTACCACTGGGTTCACGGGGAAGCTCTCGATGTCACTCTGAGCCTTCACCAAGGCAAGGCTCACCTATTTTCGGGGTCGATACCCGTTCCTGAGCTCGAGGATCGTTCACATTTCGTCCACTCTATGCATCACAGTATTACCTGTCCCGATGGCGCGAGCATTTAGAATACGCTTCAAGTGTGGCCTTGCATGGTAAGTGGGGATGGCTTCAGTCTGGATTGCTAGTGGTGTACCTTCGGCCCATCTCCTCCCTCCGGAGCTGGACCTGTGATCACCAGTGAGGTCTCTGGTTCGATCCAGGAAGTGTCCCACTTTAATTTTGTTTTTCTTTCATCCAAGGATGTTGTTAAACTTGTTAAGAAAACGCGATTATGGGCGCAGCTATGGTCATCCTCGCTTAGGCTCCCCTTACTATTATTTTGGTTAAGGTTACTATTGAAATTTACCAAGTCATAGGAAACTAAATTATACCTTGGCAGAGCATCCATGAAGTTGACAGTCCGTTAGGGACTTAAAAGGATGGTTGGGGGTTCCATTTCAATTTCCCCGCCGATCGTTCTTTGATAAGACGAGTCATCGTTCTACAAACACCCATGAGAAGATAACTTGCTAAAAGTTCAAAAATAGACTTGGATGTTTTGGAAGTTTTAGGATTATCAAAGCTCGAAAGCCAATTACTCTGATTCATTTGGTGTGTATTACGATAAAAACTGAATCTCTCAGAGGGGCACCAGACAAATAGTCTCTCCGCAGAGATATCAAGTTGTTATTCACAGAGACTCTTAGTGTATTCGCAGGTGTTAAAGCCTGAGAATTGTTCCTCTTCCTCATATGGGCTCTCCAGATGTAGCTTAGAAAACGGAATGGGATAATAGGATAATGGGAAAAACAAGTACTTGGGGCATGAGACTACCGGAAGTTTTACCGTCTTAATTCATCGTTTTTATACGATATAAGGCTGGTGGATAGTCTGGGAATTCTGGGTTGAGGGAAAGGAAAATTTGCTATAAATTTTGAGAATGTGCGGGGAAGGCGGCTGGTAATATGGGGAGACAATATTGCGCATGGCTTCGAAGTTTCGGGGTTATCTCCAGATTCCAGGATAGTTTGACGGTGTCTTCTGACACGTCGGTCAGACCTCTTGGATCTTTCAATCTATCCTTGAAATCTAAGCCAGCATCTTCATTATCTGACAGTAGTAGTTACGATGCTCTATTTGCTGTCGAAATTCTTGCCGCTGTCGATTTTTATTTATTGTCAGGTCAATCAGAAGAGTTCAGGTGGAGAAGTGGAGAGATAAGTTTGAAGTGGAGAAGTTGAGAGTTATCGCTGCGGCCTACGAATTTGGATTATCTCCGGGATTTGACTGCTCATCTCGATATACAAGACCCCCCCCAATTTAGCGGAGGACGGTACTTTGATTTATTATAAGCAAGAACGAGGCTTGCTGGCGAATATGTAGTTGTGGCAATATCTTCTTGTTGCTCGGATCATTATCAAACTATGCGAGTATAAAGATCGAACTCACGAAAATTTTTTCCTATAGACTAAGAAGCTTACTTGTATACGACTTATTGTAGAAGTGCCACATGGCTTTGGAAGTTAATCTGGGTCGAAAGATTTGGGTTTGATATGCTTTTTACGGTTGTGAGGTCAAATCAGTTTCCTTTTTCAAATATAATATTGCTATCTATGAACAGAAGTATATACTCATCACCTCCCATCAATCCATCAACACTAAGTCAAGCTAAACAACCAAGTAACACAGCAGGCATCTCAATCATCAAGTCATAAACCTCGTCACTACAGAAAGGTACAAAGAAACGAAACCAAGACATAAGAGACAACCTCATCAAGAACTAAACCTCCACTTCACATCATAACCTCACTCGCCACAGAAACGAACAAAGAAAAGGAAAGCAAAAGAAAAAGTTCAAGTCCCTCAACAAGCCACATCTCTATCCACCACCTCACGACCTTCCAAACAATCTTCTCAACCTCGACTTCTTGACAGGCTCTTGCACCGCACCTCCCAGCGGGAAGAATGGCTGAGCCTCAAACTCCCTCTTCCCTCCCGCCCCAGGTGGCTTACTCCACTTATACTCCGGAATCTCCCCCAACTTCGTACTATCAGATTCAAAACTCATAAAAGACTTCCTATTCACCTCCTTCCTCCCAAGTGGACGTTTGGTATCTTGTGGTCGGAGTGCGGAAACATTTTCCGGTCGAAGTTGAGGGATTTGATAGACTTCATATCTAGATTGCGGGATTTGCGGGACTTTGAAGGATTTGCCCGATTGAGTTCGATATTTAGATTGCGGATGGACTTCGTAGCGGGGAGGAGGGGAAGATGGTGGTGTGAGGAT
>JAPZOX010000905.1:0-20988 GCA_037952655.1 Hymenoscyphus sp. LP001
TTTAAAATGCGCAAACTACAACGGTCCAATAACCCCCCCCCCCCTTCCAATATATATATAACACCGGAACAATGCAGAGCTCCCATCGACCCATCTACACAAACATGACCGCGAGTGTGATGCTAAGTAGAACCCCGGATAACACATTCACACCCAGCTTATACAAGCCAAAAGCCACCAGGGTATATATCCCAACGCCCACGAGAAGCAATCGAGTAGCGTAATTTTGAATGCGATAGACCGAGCTACATATTGTCAGCAAATTAACCAAACCCATTGGCCCAGGCAAGGGAGACTCAGAGGGTAGATGGTACCTTTGCTGGAAGCGTGTTTCGTGGTAAGTCACCCGATAGCCGAGAAGAATCACAATCGTGGCACACCAGGACAGAAGGATCCTTTAACAGAAGTTAGCTTACAGTATACTGAATGACGAGTTGGACGGAGGGGGCGCTTACGATGTCAAGTACGGATGGGGTGAAGATGGCGAAGGCAGTAACGGGGGCGTTGGATCCTTGTTGCTTGTGAAGGTGTACACAAGCAAGATGTAAATGATTGAGGAAGCAAAATTGACTGTGATTATCGCAACAGCTCGAATGAGAAAAGTTGACTTCCACAAATCAACAACGAGACGTTTAGCGAACGGAAAAGGAATTGCCCAACCCCATCGTCTAGAAGCTTCTTCAGAAGGTATCAATCCAGCTTCCAAGTCAGTGTCCATGGCTACATTGGAGCCCTCGTCACTGGGTGTATCGGAACGCGCCTGGAAATCTGCCCCGGCTGTTATTTCTCTTCGAATGTTGTCTTCTAGGTACCATATATCTTGAATGTCCAGCTTGAGGCATGGTCGAACGCCTGAGCTCATGAATATGTCTTTTGCTGCTTCCTTGAATTGGTCCCGAAGCGCTCTATCCTGTTCTAAATCCACCTCAGGTACCTCTTTCCCTCCCTCAATCCACTCTCTGAGTGACACAGAACCAAAGGCTTGCGGGGGTTGGATTCGTTTTGATAATTCGTAAAGTTGAAGGGTTAACAGTTCTAGAACGTCAGTAGTCTATCTGAACGGGGCAGCAAGAAGTATACCATATTCAGAGGAAAGGGCAGCGATTTTTGACATCAGTAAGTCTACATCCTTATTTTTCCCTTTCTTGAAATTTTTCACACGATATAATCTTGCTGAAAGGACTTCAACACGCCGCATTGAATACTCGTCATTTCGTAAACTTCCTTCGCACGGTTAACTTTCCGCTACTTCCCAAGAAGTCTGAAGACTGGGGTTTCGTATTGACCTACCTCGACTAATTCGCTCAAGATCAGTTTCCAGCCCAGTGTGCAGCCTTGCACGCTTCCCATCCGGTCAACACTCAAACGCTGCTGTTATCGTATTATCATTCTGGGGCATTGAAATACTTTTCTGAGTGCTATTGAACGACATTTCTAAACCCGGCCGGAACATTGATTAAGCTATGGAAGCTCTAGGTTGGTAAGTTACTGGTTTTCGTAATTATGGCCCAGCATACTGACTACAAATAGTGTGGTGAGTATGATCCCACTCATACAATCGTGCCTTGCTATAAGTGAACGATTTCGTGATGAGTTGGAAAACGAACTCGCCAGTGTCAAATATTTCAAAAATCAACGCCGTGTTGTTGATGGATATTCACACATGAGCCGGGTGATTTGCGACGGGGTTTCTACAAGACAGTCGAGCGGGTTCGCTGAAGGACTTGTAGGTATGTATGCCAGTTTGTCAAGAAAACAGAATGTTCTAATATCTCTAATAGAATCTCCCCTCCTTGGAACATACCATACCCTCCTCCAATCGAGTTCCTTGGCCGAACAGCACCTGTGGATTGATGCCCTCTGCATTGACCAGAACGATATTTCCGAGCGCAGTTCACAGGTCAAAGACATGCTCGCCATTTACTCGATGGTCTCTGAAGTTCTGGCTTGGTTGGGGGAACCGAAAGAGCATAAAGAGCTTTTAGGTAGTGGAGTTGAACTTGGAGACTGTCATGGCAGTGCCTCTTTGGAGCTTCTCTCGGCCGACACCAATAATTGCGGGATTCTTGTCAAGCGACTTTGGGACCTTAAAATCTGCGTGGAGTTCGGAATAAAAAGACCAAAATCAGCTTTCTTGTTTGCTGCTGGAGTCGGACTCGAACTGCATTCTGGAGTATTTCGGCTGGAGTTTCCCCCGGCTGGTATCAGTGTATGCAAGAGGACTCTTCGTGGCCTCGACCTTGGTGCCGATTTTGGAAGCTGTGGTCTAAACCATAGACTTTGCAACGCCGGTAGGCTACCCGGAGTCAACTGGCGAGAATCGTGTAACATCCCGTTCATTGAACCTTTCGAACTCAATGTGCGTTCTCGACGACTTGAAAAAACCATAGAAACCTGCTCAACTCAGATCTTGGAGCAAGGCTCCTGGTGGACACAATCTGCAGATGTAGACTGTTTAAGTCCCAAATTACTGCAGTGGGCAGCTCCGTCAAGGGAGATTGAGATACATGGGATTGTTTCTCAACACACAGAAATTGAGGCTGCTTGGATGGCCATCTCCAAGGTCGCAGATATCGACCCTTTTGTTTCACACCCACCGCTGCATATATCATCTTCAGCAGCGCTGATAATCAAACTCCCTTACGGCAGCCACAAGGCCGTGAAACTATTTTACGACACTAGGTCTACGGACAATATGATTACAGAGAGCTTTGTCAATGGAGAAGCCGAAACAAACCTGTTTCTGGAAGCTGGATTTCCTGTGAATCTAAAATCCAAATGTTTTCCTATCCAGGGAAGCTTTGGAACAGGTATTCTGCGTCACTACGTCAAGAGAATGAAGAGAGTAGTAAGACGGCTTCTCGATCTTCCTATCCGACTCAAAATACCTCTTTCTATGGTATTTCTGCCTGTTGTGACTGCAAACCCTGTGCAGCATGACAATATGCTGAACAAAGGATACGCAGCACCAAACAAAGCAGATACTGAAAGTTCGTTTGATCTGTTTATAGTAAGTTCTTTAACCGTCCTCTCTCTTTCTTCTATCTCTTTTTTTGACTGATTCGTTGTAGGGTATCCTACGGTCCTTGAAGTCTGATAAAGACTTTCCACATAGCCCAGAGGGACTCATGGCTGGTGTATTTCTGTGCACTTTCTCGCTCGTGGCAGCATACAACGTTCGGCGACACGACCATTACCAAAAGTCCTTTCTAGCTACTGGTCTGCTTCTCTCGTTCGTGGTTGGAATTATATCCTGCAAAAATCCTAAAGACCTTGTGTTTAGGTATTTGTTTGTTGGAGCTTGTATCTCAATGTTTTTAAGTGGTTGTTATCACCAAAGTTACTTGGTAAATAGCCGCCAAGGCCACGAAAGCTTGAAACATGGCTCAGTTCACGAGCAGGCAACCGGTAACGCATGAGCCAAAATTGGGGTTTCTTCCGCATAAGGTTGGCACTTGGTGATTTTTCTATACTATGCAGCTGTTTAAATATATTAAATATATTATGAATAGTCTGTCTTCGCGAGGAGTAAGCCCATTTAACGAGATAAATAAAATTCTTGCTCGATTTGAGAAATCAAGATAGAAGTACCGGGGTACACTGAGTGAATCTTTACTTCTTTAATTGATTCGCAATACATGAAGTCATATTTGATATCCAATCCTGATCAAATAATGGTTCATTTTGAAAGTTTGAATGGTCCTGCACCTGTGATTTGAAAGAACCCGTCGGGGTCATATTTCGTGGTAATAGTCTTCAAATATCTCTTACTTTCAGGTCCAAATGAACCGAATAGAGCCTTTTCGGGGGAGGTGTAGCTTGAATATCGATAAATGGCCGATACATCCCTATTCTTCGCCTCATTGTCAATATTTTCAAGGGCCTCCTTGTTGACATCGTACACCTTCCTATCATCATTGGGCTTGTCCCAAGAAGTGTAGAATAACACCACCACAACAGGACCGTCCGAGGGGTTCAATCCCAATGAGTTTCCACCTTTAACAATAGACCTTTCCATCAATGATCCTGGCAATGCTTCAAATGTGATTGAGAAAAAAAGATTCTCTACACCTTTCAATTTCTCGAATGCTGCATGGTACGCTTCAATGGCATACTCAAGAATCTTGGTGTCTGCCTTGACGGTTGTGGATGTTTTCAAGACTCTAGATATTGAAAGTCAGGACTTTTGGCAAAATGAGACGGTGTGTGATAGGCCTACCTGTTCGAAAGTGCACCAGCAAATGCTTCATCTGTGAAGTCTTTTAAGTTACCAACACGTAAAGTATTCATTTGGTCGATCTGTGGTTGAATATCCGCGAACGGTTCAAGTGCTTTCGGTTTCCCTGGCCTCGTGCAAAAGATATCATTCATACACACGATATCACCAAAGGTAGCCGCGTATCCAAGACTGAGGCAAATATGAACATCCACATCACTATTTGGGCCATGGAGATAATCCACCAAACTCTGGATTTGCTGTGGGAAACTGGGCATGAAATAAAATAGCTTTCCTCCCCAAAGCTGGCCTTGCTTGAAGACCTCGAGGTCGAAGCGGGTGACGATTCCGAGGTTGTTTCCGCCGCCTTTGAGAGCAACCCACAAGTCGTTGTTGGTTTCTGCATTGGCGTTCACAATTTCACCGCTGGAAAGGACGATTTCGTAATTGATCACATTATCGCAAACAAAACCTCGAGCGTAAGAGAAGTACGAAAGTCCACCTAGATAGTCAACATATGAAAGGATTTTTGATTTGTTTCGATGTAGGAAAATATTGCGAAATGGTTATAGTTACTTGCCTTGAAGAGCATCCCCACCGATTCCACCACTTGAATGACGATTGCCCACAACTTCAAGTCCTGCTTCTGTCACGCGTTCGTATACATTTCCCATGTTTTCCCCAGCAGCAACTGAGACCAAATTTCTCTCCTTGTCGATTTTTACCCCTCGTAGATTTTTCAAATTGATCGTGATTCCATCGCGAACATTCGCGACTCCAGGCGTTGACTGCTGACCCAAGCCGCAAATTGCAAGCTTTGACTTCAGAATATTCGTGAAAGGTTTGAGAGCTTTGACTATATCGGCAACTTGCATCGCTGAGCTTGGGGACACGAAGCATGCTGGAGTCAGCTCCCGTTCCAAAGCAGAGAAGTAAGATGCGGTGATTGTATCGTATTTCTTGCTTTTGGGGAGGACAACTAAGTCGGATGAGATCTTGTTGAGTGCATCTATCGCACTTGAAAGCGACATGGTGAGTTGAGGTTGGTAACAAAAAGTGGGGTTTGTTGGTACCAACAACACGTACAGGTTCAGACAAGATAGCCTAAGGCATCACTTCAACATAGAGAGAGCTGGAACATCAAACCTAAAAGTCTGGACTGTCGTGATTTGGAAGTTTTTCAATATGCGAGATAATTGATTAAGTAGTTAATCAAACCACCTGGGTGGTGTCATCCACCGTACCTCGCTTAACAACTCTAAGGTCCTGAGGGGTAAGAAGAGGCATCTGCGACGAGTTTGGTATATAAAGCTTAGAAATTGTGAAGCTCCCAAATAAGTCATGTGATATTTTGACCTTTGTGTATTTTGAATCAAATAAGTTTTGGTTTGATTTGCGAAAGCAAAAACTCAGTACAGGGCGCTTCCTAGATTCTTTGGCAAATTTCATTTCCCATCCCATAGCATCAAATCGCAAAATACGTTAAATTATCTTTCTAGACGGCTATAAGAACTATTTATGGACTAATTGGTTTGCCCAAATTGGTATTATAGTCATCCCAACTCCCCTAAGCCCTGATGTGCTTTATTCACCAAGTGTTGAATTGACCAATTATATTGCTACTTAAGAGTATTGAAGAAAATATTTAGCTTAATTAACTTGATTTAATAAAGTTCTAAGAGTTCCTAAAGTATATAGTACTAGATACTTATCTAAGTAATGTTTGTTTAATTTGAATATTCAAGAATACCTAGATTAATGAGATTAATCATGTAAAGTTCCTAGTTTTCCAAGGGCATAGAGTACTGCGGAATTGTCCAAGTAACATTTATTTCCAATTACTATCTCAGAACAACCTATTAAAACGGAGCTTATAGATCAAATTTTGTAGTTATGTTAGTGCATGTCAAATCCACTCGTTATCGGTGAATAACTCATGCCAGCTCTCACCTTATCTCCAAATTCATAATTTTAAATTTGAGAAACATTGTCCTCTTCAATACCAAAAAAAAGCCAACGATTCAAATGACATCCTTCATCCCTCTCACCACAGACTGATTCATCGTGACACCCTCCAAAATTCATACTCGGTGAGGTCTTAGCTAAAAATCACGCAGCCACTAAAGCAGCATCACAACATACATAATTTGTAACCACACAGAAAGATTCATGAAGTTTTATTGAATATGGCGTACTGCCAAGTGGTAAATTGAGAAGAATTGGTGAAGAATACCATCAGCACTAATGCGAACTGAACTACCGATTGGGTCGCGTGTTGCATATACGCGCAGAGCGAATCAAATTCTGTTATCAATATTATTCAGCACCTTGTATCTTGGAAATATCTCTTCTCCGCGATTTGTATGGTCCGGTTGAAGTATCTGGGTTTTACCCGGATCACGCCTCAGCATACCCCACATGAAAATATTGGGCAACATCTGAGATATCTTGATAGTCACTTGAGTACCAATTTTATAACGCTGTTCTGAATGGATATATATAAATTGGGTCTCCTAGAATTTCAAAGGATCGGTGTGATCAAGTAAAGTTTTCGCGAATTTCCAGAAGGCGGTTGACGAGAACTACACGTTGAACCAAGAATCGTCGTCGAGTATCATGGAATCGAAAAGTGGGGTTCTCGAATTGGAGAAGCAAGATGAATCTAATATTCGTGTTTCCCCAACTGACGGCATTCGAGACGAAAAAGAAGTTTCTTCACAGGAATCCCAATCTTACGCTACAGTCAAACGAGACAAACATGGTCTCCCTTTTGTCCCACAACCAAGTCCATACATCGATGATCCCCTCGTAAGTTCTGACTATAAAAACCCGATATTCATTGCCTCTCTAATATCTCATAGAACTGGTCACCACTCCTTAAACTCTCCATCGCGTTACAAGTAAGCTGGCTAGCCTGCCTCGGAATAATGAGTGCTGCAACCATAAATCCGGCCTTCGTACCACTCGGAAAAGAATTCAGAATTAGCACCGTCACAGCAAGTTATGAGCTCACAGTCTTCGTCGTATTTGCCGGTGTCGGCCCCCTTTTCACAACCCCATTCGCAAATGTCTACGGTCGTCGTCCCACCTATCTCATAGGAAACCTCATTGCCGGCGTGACCAACATCATAGCCGGATATTGCACGACTTGGAATGGAATTATCGTCACGAGAGTGTTCAATGGGATTGCGGTTGGGTCTATTGAAGCGATTGGTGCGGCTACGATCTGTGATATGTATTGTATGCATGAGCGAGGTGTTTTTATGGGGATTTATACCTTCGCTTTGACGAATGGTCCCCATTTTGCTCCGCTTATTGGGGGGTATATTGCGCAGTATATTGGGTGGAGATATTGTTTTACTATTCCTGTAAGCTTCCATACCCAAACTTCCGAAAAGGGAAAGACTGACCAAGTTTCAGGCATACATCCAACTTGGAACCTTCGTGTTCACCATCTTCTTCCTCCCCGAAACTCTTTATTCTCGTCAAGCTTTGCCAAACATAAAATACCAACCAAAAACCTACCTTAATCTCTTGACTTTCAAAAACACTCTATTAACAGATCGTCGTGTCCGTCCTTCGGATGTGTTGCGACCACTCAAAATGACCCGATATATCTCCATCATCATTCCCTGTCTCTATTACATGACCAACTTCGGCTATGGTACTGTACTCTTCGCTATAACCGGAGCACAGCTCTTCAGAAAACTGTACCATTTCGATGTCGCACAAACAGGATTAATGCTCAGCATCCCTCTTCTTGTCGGATGTTTAATTGGAGAATTTAATGCTGGTTGGCTGACAGATTGGATGGTATACCGATATGCTAAAAAGCATGATGGGACGAGAAAACCGGAAGCGAGGATGGATGCTATTTGGTTCGCAATCCTGATTCCCATCGGGATCGTGATTGAAGGTGTTTGTTTGAGTCATTCTGAGACTAGTAGCTGGGTGGGAGTTGCTTTTGGGATGGGGATTGCGAGTTTTGGGTTACAAGTTGCTACAACTGTTGTGTATGCTTATACCACCGATGTAAGTTTTTCTTCCGCTTGCCATTGGATTACGGATTATGACTGACATTACAAAATTCAGTGTTACAAGCCTCAAAGTTCGGAGATATCTACCCTTCTCAATTTGTTCCGGTCGGGATTCTCATGTCTTATATCTTTTTACGCGTAAGTCCTCCATTTCCCGTTTCAATTATGGTATTGCGTGAGCTAAGGGTGATACTTATTAGGATTCCACTTGGCGAAAAGATAGATTGGCAGTATGCCTGGTTGATCTTTGCTCTTATAAATGTTGTCACTCTGATTCCAATGTTCGCGCTGAGGCGATATGGCCATGTGTGGAGAGAGTTAGAATGGCAGAAGCCTCCAAGCTTTCATGGTGACATTTGAGCTCGTAATACACAAGGTCATATATCAGAAGCTAGAGAAGATGAATCCACAATAGGCGAAAGGCTCAAGATCACGAGTTTGCATTCCAATTATTAGTTCCTAGGAACGTCTTCGACAATTAAAAGAAAACATCAAACCGCTTTGAAGCAAGCGTGAACTGCTGTACAGTAAGAGAAAAGATCACAACACCAATACTCTCTTAGCATAGAAAGCCCCCAACTCTTCTTTCATTCTGACCAAAAGTATCCCTGGAACACTTATGAGGGAGGAAACAGGCACTCAAGTTGACAAAAAAGAAGTAAGAACATACAACAGCAGGTATTCGCTGGTGGTCACCCACCCAACTACTAATCTGCCGATCTGAGGCTTGTGTATGGCAGAGCGGACGGGATGCCCAATTCTCCTCAGTCTATGGTCGTATGTGACAACTAAAGTTTTGTTTGCTACTATCAAAATCAAAGAAATGAGTGTCAGATTCTTTTGGGGAAGCCCCTCGCTTGCACTTCACCAGCCTGCCCAGAGTTTATGCTTGCAGTACCTTCTTTCCTAGATTTCGAAATCGTGCACTACTAAGATTGTGGTATTATCGCAATCCAATATGAATTGTACTACAACCTGTGTGAAATCCAATGTATTTTTATCTCCTCCTCATTTCAATGTGGTGGAGGATAATTGGTTATCAGGTCAAGCCACAGGAAGTCACCAGCCACTTTCCCCGCGAGTAGGGGAAACGGTCGCAATCTGAAGAAGCTCAACAACAATAGAGACAGACAACCAGCTCCCCGCGATAGGAATCCGCTCTTTGAAATGATGGGTAAGAAATATAATGAAACTCTGAAGATATACATACTAATTCAACGTGTAGGTCCTTGATGTTCGGGTCGCTCACCCATCTTGAAGAACAGCCCAAATCGAGCCATTTCAACTCCTCCACGAACGCCAACCCTCCCACTTCGAAAACATGGGCAACTTCGTCAAATACAAGATGATGTCTACGAACTCCAAGAGTGATTTGATTGCGTGCTATCCCAAAACGGGGGAATGAGGCTATTGCAGACGACCAACTGCCTTCATCCGGCGATCGGTTGTCCACGAAGCTACCAACATTCTATGCCACCAGCACAGGCACCGCTCATTTTGGGTTCGATTGTTGGGGCAGCTATAAAGACCTTATAACATATGAGAGCAGCGGGGGTAGTAGCGGACTGCGTCTGCCTCAAGAGCTCGAGACAACCGAAATTCGGAGGATCAATAATTTGGGCTGGAGACTTCAAGCTGGTGCGCCCTGTAATAGTGCCCTGCCAGCCCATCGCATCTGGCGTGAGCGCTGTACTTCAGGACCTTCCTGAAAATCAGGGCCCAGATGCCTTCCTATGGGCTCGCTTGCCCTGTAGTTCAGGCATCGACGCCTTTTCCGGGAGCTTAGCGAATCAGAGTCCTTCAGGGCACTTTACGGGGCATTACACGTAAGTCTCCACCATACCATTGACCCCTCATTTTCTCTCAGCAACTCCTTATCTCTTTACCAACAAACTTCACTCCAAACGCCATGAAACATTTACATCTCTCATCTTCTGAGAGGGAGAAAAGGTTTGTATGGGGTTTGTAAATTATTCGAGTCGGTAGAAGTCCTCCCAGCTGTTGCGACGCGTTATCCGAATATCTCGAACATCGCGAAGATTGACTAGGTCAACTACAATGCAGGACTGAGAGAATGATTCGATAATATTATAATCGAAGACATTCTTCTCACGCTTCCAAGACGGACTTACCACTGAGACGGACTTATCGGTTTGCAAATGTCTGTGGTGCCCAAAAAAGGACATTACGGGCGTAGCCGTTGGCTAAGTCTCGCACTCGTCTAGCCACACAGCCCCTGAATATCAAATCCTCCTCCCCACCCCGCGTATAATCCTTCTCGCTTACGCTTCCAGGCGTGCTAGGTTACCTGTATATCTTTATGGACAGCGGGGACGCACAAGGTGGATCAAAAGCCCCAAGTGCACCCACTTTCCACCATAAGGGATACAGGTAATCTGGAAGCTATATGGAATGCACTTAGTATAAGTCTTGGTGTTTTGGGACGACCGGGGAACTACATTCCAAAAAGGGAATTTTGTTCAGCCTTGGAAACGTAAATCCGGAAATTATAGTATTTCTCAAAGTTAGTTGGAGAGGTATATATAGTCAGTTCATCTGTTCTTGGGCAACTCTTAGTATCAACATTCTTTCATTCACAAAATCGTTTTGCTGAGTTGTTTTTAAAGCAATCTTTACATCCTTCAGCTCGTCGTCTGTACATCACTTTCTGCGAAATCAACTCCTTCTAAAATGCAGTTCACTCAAGCATCCTCGTCAACTCTGTTGACACTCTCATTCTCAACCCTCCTCAAGACCACCACAGCTCAAATATCAGCACCAGCAGTAGCAGTTTTCAAACCCAACTTCACAAGTCCAACCCTCAATATAACCTTCGGGTCAACCGTCATCACTAAACCCGGAACCACAATCTCAATAAAAGGTAGAACTCAATCCCACCATCCTCACTGACATTGACTAAAACCCTCCAAGTCCCCGTCGCCCAACCAAACCTCACCCTCCCCAATGGTCTCAACCCATCATCCACCTACCTAGCCCTCATGATCGACTTCTCCGTCTCAGGCGTCCTCCCAAACGCCAACACAACAGTCCTCCACTGGCTCCAACCCTCCCTCACAGGCCCCTCTCTCACTTCCATCACCACAGCTCTAACACCTTACGGTGGCCCCGCTCCTCCCCCGGGACAAACTCATACCTATAGTATCCGTCTTTATAGCCAACCACCAACGTTCCAAGTCACTCCCGCTCTTACAAGTTACTTCGCCAATATCTCGGCGGCTATCAATAATCGTGTGGGCTTTGATGATGCGGCCTTTGTGAAGGATACTGCGCTTGGGGAGGTGGTTGCTGAGAATTACTTTTTGGTTGCTAATGAGACTGCTACGGCGACGGGTGCACCATCTGCTAATGGGACTGCGACGCAGAATCAAACTTCTGGGGCGATGAGAGTTGGTCGTGGCTTGGGTTTGGGTTCTTTGACTTGGGCTTTTGGGCTGGGTCTTGCCGGTTTGTACTCTTATTAGGCGAGACCGTGCAGTCTTAAGTGGTTGATACGCAGAAGGATTTTGTGTGAGTACGATGTCACCTGGAGAGAATCTAGACGGAGGTTAGTTACTTTTTAGTTAATTCTTTTACTCAGAAGTTTACTCGGAGGTGTGGCTTATTGTTCTGGATATGAGGGGTGCTTTTGTCGAACATTGTTCTCATTTGATGAACTTGTTTTATTACTTTCGTTTCTAGATATAATACAAAGTACCTGACCAAACACTTTTACAAAGTCAACCAATCACTAGCTTTTGCCCTGTTCCGCTTCCGGAAACCATGTTTACAACCTTTTGGTCGTTCTTCGATTGAATTTTGCACAGCAATTTTGACACCGGGGTTTTAATTTCGCCATGAGTTAGTACACTGTAGGGCTGACCGAGCCACACCGATTCAGGCGTTTAAGCGCAAGGCTCATTTAACCAAGCAGCTATCGTTGTTATAATTAAGGGGGATTAGGCTCCTTCTTCGGGTAACACTGCATAACCTAAAGAAATAGAAAAATTCAAGGTGTGGTAATTGCTGACAATCTGACAGGCTGCGAGGAAGCTGTTCTTCTAGAATCATGAAGATTCCTATAACATTTTTTTTCGTTTTCATCTATTGCAAATATCCGGTTGTTTACTTTTTCTTTGCCGAATTCCACCACTACAAAAGCAATTCCTTTTAAAAAATCGACTAGGAAAAGCCTTAACACTCATGTTCCTCCCACGAGTTCTCCTTTTTGATCCGAATTTTCCCAAAATTGCCCCTTTAGCAGCACCGAATCGCAGGACGGGACGGAGTCACGCCCATCGGAATATCTGTTAAGAGGTTCTCCGAACCCTCTCTCAACTCCTTCTATACATCTCTTGAAGGGACAGAAGTAATTTCGGGTGATGATAACGGCATGTGGATCTCAACAACCCAGGAATGGATGATTCGATACGGAACTGCCTTTGCTTTCCTAGCCAAGACTTCGATGGCTGCTGCCATCGCTTTCGCATACAAGGAGCATATATAGACCACGATGAAGCAACGACACATTACCGTTGCGGGGCTTGATACAGCATTTTCTGCAGTAAATGACTTGTTTCTCTTGTTTGATCTCGAGTTCCTTGGGAAGTTCAAGGTTGGGGCAATACTTGCTCTTTGTACCTGGTATGGTAGATGCCGGAAGGACAAAAAAGAATGCACCTGGGAGTGGGAACAGGGACAACAACCAAAAGGATGGGAAGAGAGAGAAGAGGAAAGAAAAGCCAGAAAGCTAAGATGGCGAGGAAAGTCGGACAGAAGGGGAAGAAATGATTGTGATGAATGTTTCAGAATAAGAAGAATTTACGACTTCAAGAAACCCATATGCGGAAGATGTAAGAAGACGGGGATAGACTGCACCTGGATACATAAGGAAGAAGGAAAGAGGAACCCAGTTGACAAGAGCGGGTATTGCGATCGATACATCAAGAGGAGGTTCACATGCGACCTCGAGAAACCCAAATGCGGGAAGTGTGGTGAGGGGACGAGAGTGAAGTGTGCATGGGAGAGGGCAGAGAAGAAAGCTAGGCAAGAGCAAGAACAAGAGGCAGCGGAAAGAGTGCGAGGGGGATAGAGTGATGGAAGGGGAAGTGAAAGAAAGAGAAGAAGATGAGTGGGAGGAAGAAGGGGAGGAAGAGATTGAAGAAGATTTGGACGAGAGCATGATAGACCCGATGTTGAGAGGATTAGGCAAACAGAATGCGATTAAGGCACTCGCATTAGGAGGGGGATAATGTTAGGGTCTTAGGCAGAGATGAGACAGGAGTCACGGGGTATCACGGAATCAAGGAATGTATATATGGGAGGTTCTTCACTCGTTACTTTCTTTCCTCTTTAGTTTTAGTTTACTTAATAACACCACCACATATGACTCAACTACAAGCAGTATTGTGATCAACCCTGTGGCAGATCTTTCATACACTGAATTCTCAGGCTCCATTGAGGAATTCCTGATTCACACTCTTTTGCATGAGCAGTTACACTGTTTCATCGCCCAAGCCTCCTGCAAGAGAACGTGCCGTAAGCAAATTTACCTCAATCCTTCTTTAGGGGGACCTGGAAAAGACGGACACGGACCAGTATGGGCCGACGGGGTGATCATTCTAACCGATGCTTTGAAGAAGGTGGTCCCTTGGCCCGTATTCAATCTTTTGGGTGAGTCTATTACCCAATCCATGGTCTATGAATCTTGGCAGCCGAAAATCGAACAGTTGAAGCGTTGGGGAGTGGGACTAACTGTGGAAAAGGTATTACATTGGAGCGACATTGATGAATGGGATAGGAACCGAACGGAGATTCTGAAGTTAGATGAGCTAGAAAATTTTAGCGACATTGGCTTGGGTGACACGTTGTTTAGTCGTATCATGAGGAGTCGGAGCGCACTTGCGAAATCTTCAAGACGTTCAACTCCCTAACAAACCCTTCCAGGCCAGGTTTGCGCTCAAGAGAGTTTATTCTACTAGTCTTGGCAGTGTACGAAAGTATCCCACAGAACATATTTACGTCGTTAAAAATAGAAAAGAATTTCATAACTTATTTAAAATCCAGTCCCGTATTCATGTGACCCTCAATGCGCCTTGATTTTGAGCTCGGCCAAACAAGGCACTTATTACTTTTGATGAAAATGATACAATCTAAGGGAAAATAATTGCAATTACCTCATCTAGAAGCAGAAGAGCCGATCCATTAGTAAAAAAGTGACACGTTCCTACAATTCCAGAATTATAGGTCTTTCATCCCAACTTAAACAATTATTTCTGATATATCATTGAGGTCAAGATATGGTCTGAAGTTATATTAACATTGACTTTAAGGCTGAGCGGCTCATTTGTAAGATTATACGACGGCAGAGGACTCACATGGGGCCCCTTGCTCGGGAGTGACCCGCAAGGTACGAGCAAAGGATCCCAACCCGGCAACGTCACTTTTGTCAACTTTGGATTGGGTAGGTATGGGGTAGGTTTGATAAAGATGCAGATCTACAAGGATCAAATCTTTACTCCGGGGCAAACAGGCGTTTTTACGATTCTCCAGTTTCATAATTTCGGTTCAAACACTACGACAGAGGCGTGTTGACTTCTTAGGATCCATGCCCTGTAAAAAAGGTGACGTGAAGCTAATTGAGATTGTGGAATTTGGTGGCGTCGACTGAATATCCAGAGTTGCTTAACTCGTAACTGGCCAATGCCATGCACAAAAACGTCGTATTTCTAGGATTCTCTTCTTTCTTGGTTATTCACGACTTTTGCCGTTTACCGACCTCAAGTAATTGTAATAAGTGCTCGGAGTCTTTGATTTAAATAGTATCGTTTGCTGTGCTCCCAAATGGCAACGGAAACTCGTGCCAATCGAAATAGGAAATACGAAACCAACAGCTGTTCCTCGTTGCTTCTGTTTTTGAAAGTGACATGCTGCGGAAAATCTCTATTAATTACTTAAGACTTACGAAGAGGCCGAAGAAATGGTTCCTCGATATTGAGAATCGTAGACAATAAGAGTGTTCGAATGACGCTGTTTTACTTTTCCATGCCTTTAGTGATAGATTGCGCAGACTCTGTGGTCCTTTTCACAATTTAAGCAAGAGCCATAATGTCTTTTACTTTCGAAATTTAAGAATTTGCTATTCAACCCATAATACTTACACCCGTCGTATTAAAGGATATTCCGTTTTCAGACTGGCTCAATACTCGTTGATCCCCAATCCATCTCGTTCCATGTCGTGCATATAGCGTACGACTTGAGCGAATTCTGGGGGTGAAATCTAGCTACCAGTCCCCGCGGACCTACTCCCATTTACGGAAGGCTCCAGAAACTGCGCCATGGCAACTTGAACAACTCGTAAGGAGTTCTCGGTGTTTTTAATTCAGAAGGATCATCGTCAGCTTCATTTTGAATGTGAAGTTTGCGATCGTAAATTTGGTGTTTCCATTGGATTAACCCCAAGTCCTACAGTCAGTTACGATTTAAGCTTGAATTTGTTACTTTTTTAATAAACCGTACTTTTTTAGAAAATTTCTTATTTTCTCCTCTTTTTAAGTATACTTTTGCTTATTACTTAACAACAATATATAATCTCCTATTTATAAGAACAGGAAAGAAGAGGTTTATATCTCCCCTTATACTCTATTAACTTTCTAGGACAAAAACAGATAATTTTATATCGATCTCGATTTTTATAGGGTCTTAGCATAGCCTTATACCTCTTACAAGGGTGTGAAAAATTTTCTAAAATCTTTTTAAGAAAAGGGGATGTTTTAAGAATTATTTATTCTTTAGATTACTTTTGTTCTACTTACTTAGAATTAATAAATAGTATAGAAGAGAGATAATTAGACATAGCGCTTCTTTCTAGCTAGGCCTTGTCTCTTTTAGAGTACTTTTATTTTCTGTCTTCTAAAGAAAAGAGGGAAAGCCTTGAAATTTAAAAAGCACGGTTTACAAAAAAGTGCCTAGATTAAAGATTAATTCGCAACTCACTGTATTTACAGACATTGTTCTTAGTCTGCCCAGGGCAGAGATCTGGGACGAGAAGTTTGAAGTATCCAAGTTCTCAGTGTTTCGAGTATCAAGTTCTTCATCCCAACGGCATCCTCTTCTCTCTTTCTTATCAACCCTTCAGATTTTCCCTCTTTTTCTCCTATTTTCCTAGATTTCCTTCTTCATTTCTACATTCATTCCAACAACATTTTACCACTTCGTTGTCTCTTCCATCAACATTCAATTCACAAACGCCCTCACCTCAGCAACTCTCGCAGTCCGCCTCCTCTCCAATACCATCCTCAGAGCTGCTCTCCCAACCTCCCCAGATTCGGAGTTAAGCACACTCGCAAAACGCAACATGGCGTGTGCATTCCACCTCTAATACGAGACCGAAAATAAGCACAACATCATGTCCTGGACCATCTATTCGCCCAAGGGCTAAGGACCAAAAGTCATCAAGAAAATCTCAGACGGTTCTCTTGACTCGGAAGGCGTCGGAACTTCCATTAAAGCATTTGGATTGCGCAAGGAGGCAAAGGATTTGGTCGCGCAGTTCGATGGTGGCAAGATCAACTTTACATTTGATGGCCAGTCTTGGGACTCGGAAAATGTGAGTAACCTTTCCTTCTTTTCTCCGCCGCTTTCCGTTTCCTAATCAAATACTTACATTAAAAGCAAAGAACGATAAGTACTAACATCCTGTAGAAATGGTATTGCAAGCTTAGAAAGGTAGACTATGGCAGTTACCACCCTTTCAGCGGCGAAAACAAGGACGAATTCAATCAATCAATGGATTGTTCATTCTCTTGTGGGATGTAAAGCGTGTCACTTATCTAATTGAATCTTCTCTGCTGGTTTAGAGATTCTGGAAATGGATTTTGCACTCGTACTAGATAGAATTTGTTGATTGCATTGCGGTTGATTTTGTTGTTATTTTCTCTTGGGTTGAGCATACATTTAAGAACATATATTTTAGACCTTTGTTCTAGTTACATATTACGTGTTTGTGGAATTTAAAATCAGTTTGGTCTTGGAACTATGAGTTTTTCCTATATTATAAGTACCTTCGGAAACTCTTTCATTTCCTGATACTAAGCTAAAAGTTTTGTGAGTTGATTGGGAAATATTAATGCCACCCTCCTACCAGATTAAACAAAAAGCAGAGAATTGTTTCAGTGCTGTAACTGGAAAGACCGCCCTTCAACTGGTTGATGACGAGCAGTTGCGAACAATTTAGTGAACCATTTACAGTATTAGACGAACTCAAGTTTTGTTTGAAAATTCGTAGATTTTTATACGCCATAAATAGACATTTGGTCTCTCCTCCTTAAATCCTCACCCAAACAACCTGTCCCCCAATCTTTAAACCATCAACCACACTCCCCCCAGTACAAACCCAAATACCCTGCCCATCAGCATCCATAACAGCAGCCGTAGGATCCAAAAACTTCACCCCCTCACCACCCCCAACAAAATTCGTCTGCACACGCTCAGCTGTAATCTTCCTCACAGAACTGTCATGTAGCGTAACATAAGCATTCCCCTCCCCATCAATGCAAAAATCATCATAAGCATTCCCCATCCCAATCTCCCCTTCCAACCTAGCAACTACCTCGATATCTCCAATTTTCCCCCCTTCACCATCAATTTCCACACGTGAAAAAGTGCCTTGAGCCGAATTTGAGAAATACAAATATTTCCCAAAAGTATGAAGACCATTCACACCAAGCGGGACACTCTTTCCTCCCGGTCCTGTTCCTACCCCCAGTGTTGGATCCGAGAAAGCGATGTCGACGAGCCGAGTTTTGGTATTGATGCGTATGATACGACCTCCGACGGAGTCACCGCTGAGTAAAATATGGGGAGCATCTGGCAGGCTGACCATGCCATTCATCATAACCGTATCTGAGACAGGAATCTGATCCAAGATTTTTGCTGGTCCGGAGGAGGGGATGGAAACGACGTATAAAAACATGCTGTTGTTTTCAAAAAGGAAGATGGAGTGCTTTCCTCCGCTTATGGCGTACAAGTTGGGTGCTACGGTAGCGATTCCTGTTAGACCTGTGCTTCCGGGTAATCCGATGACGATGGTTGGTGTTGGGGAGCTAGCTGTGGGGTCTAAAGTGAGGAGGTTTCCAGAGGTGAGGGTTGTTAGGAGAAGGTCTCCCGTGGTCCGGAGGTGGATGTTTTCAATAAATGTGGCATCTGGAAAAGCATAGATTTGCTTTACACTCGATGCCTCGAGAGAATCTGGAGTTATGGCTGCCATGGCTTTGGAGAGAGGATGAGGATGAGTTTGAATTGTTCCTTCGGTGCTGCATATCGCTTTCTATATAGTCGATGGGAAGCAAAATTTAATTTTGCTGGCGCAGTAAGCATTTACGTAGGACAACACTTAGAACGCCCCTCCCTCTCGCTCGTCCAATCACGTCTCCCCCCTCGTTCGCGGATGCATGTTTTTCAAATAACCGGGGTTTATTAGTCGATAAAATATGCTTGGTCACATAAAGTGGGTTGTATCACGTGAAACACATTTTACAAGATACTCCTGATTCTCAGTAAATTTGCGAAAGGCGCCAAAATACACAGAGGATGTTACGATGAGATCCAAATTTCTCTTAAGGTTATTATCTTTGAATGTCTTATAAGATTTCCCCGATTCCAAACAGTGTGAGAAATGATTAGATTAGATTAGATCAATGGCTATTAATCTAATCTAATCACGTTAATCAGATTAATAATCAGATTCATAATTAATCTTTGCTCACACTGATTCCAAATTGCCACATCTCTCCAAAATTTGAAGACCCCTAATATCATTGGCATTGACTTCTACTTACAACTACCAACACCCCACTCTCACTTCTTGTGATACTATGTCCGTGGTCAAAGCCCAAACCCAACCTCGTTTAATTCTCCTCGCTTAGTCTTAGGAGATATTGACTTTAGCTCGCATAGATAAATTAAGAAATGCTAGGTGATTGAGCTTCATCTCACGTCGCGTCCATCGACAATTCAGCACCCACGAGACAACTAAAATGAGAGATACACGATTCAAACAAGAAGGCTATTCTATCTCGATCTTATGAAATGTGTTTCCTTTCAAGGCCTCTCTCGCTACAATGCCATCTACGTATACCGCACCCAGGAATCGGAGGCGCCCCACAGAGCTCTGTCTTATTAAAAGTGTAAACTTGCCTCCTTTGGCGATCATAATGACGTGACGACGTCTCCAAGTTTCACAGCACTCGTAGCAATCCTTATACGACCTTTAGTTGTTACAAAGAACCTTCGACACTTTAACATACTTTGTAGAGATAATAAGTATAAACTCTATCTATTTGGAAGAAAAAATCCTTAAGTTTAAATCAACCGACTTTACTAAGCCCTAACTAGAACTTTAATCTTAGAATGGATTCAGACTTTAGATTATAAAGAATTAATATCTAAGTTTATTAAATCAGGAGAGTAATACTGAATTAATAAGGCTAACTCTCTATCTATTAATATATATTATAACCGAACTCTCTTAGCTGAAGTATAGACGATAGTGAAAGGAAATACTAAGTCTATTATATAATAAAATAAAACTGCTATTTCCACTTCTCTAGAATAGTATAAAAAGTAGAAATTAATGTTTTCTTCTTTCTTTCTTATTCTAGAGTACTTCTAAGTAGAATATAGTAGTACTTAAAATCGGTTAAGTAGAGTAGAGTAGTTACTGTTACGGAGTTGGAGGAATTGGGGGCAGATCACGTGTAGCAGCACGGCACGTGCGTGCTGCTGGCATCCTGTATATAAGCTTCTGTTCCTCTGGAACTCTCTTCCTTCCTCACTTAGTTGTTCGCTCTATATAGCAGTTTCCGTTTAACTCCGTATTCATCATAGTAAGCAGTGGTTCACTCCACAGTCACAGTTACTACTACTCTACTCTACTTAACCGATTTTAAGTACTACTATATTCTACTTAGAAGTACTCTAGAATAAGAAAGAAGAGTTTAGTATATTAAATAAGTGTTACGGCGCTGGTCCGTAACCTGGAAGAATACACGTGACAGCACGTGACCTCGGTAATCACCTCGGGATGTGTAGATCCATGACGAGAGCCATGACGAGAGCCATGGCGAGATCTCAGTTCCTTTACAGCTATGATGAAAGCTATGGCGAGATCTCAGCTATACGTGCTTCTGGCTCTTTATAGCTCGTACGAGATTTCAGCTCCTTACAGCTTATACTTACTCAGCAACCCCTTTCCTCTGGGTATATAACCCGCGTTGCCTTCGTAGATAGAACTGTAGCTTTAAATTCTCGTATTTACACACACATACTCTTGTGCCTTTGCCTTCAGTTGTGGTTCGTGACAATAAGTAGAGTAGAGTAGAATAGTAACTACTACTCTACTCTACTTAATACTACTCGAGTACTACTTAAGTAGTACTTAAGTAGTACTAGAAGATCTTAGTAAGAGTTTTCTATAAATAGTTATTAGAATTTTCTAAGGTTATATCTCTTTAGAAGAGAATAGAGAGAAGACGCGAGAATTATCTAATTTTTATAACTTTTTAATACTAAAATTATATCTTCTTAGCTTATATTTATATATTACTACTATTTATAGACTACTTATATAGTACTTAAGTAGTCAAGAGTAGCTACTCTCCTCTACTTATCGAACTTACTACTTATACTCTACTCTACTCTACTTACGACTACTCGAGTAGTACTCGAGTAGTTGAGTAG
>JAPZOX010000906.1:0-20962 GCA_037952655.1 Hymenoscyphus sp. LP001
GGCGGGGGGTAGTCATAAGGAGGGTCAACCGTCTAGGCGACACTGTAGAATCTGTGGAAAAGCTGGTCACAACGCACGAACTTGTCAAGAGGCTGTAGATATATCTAGTTCCTCGGATTCCGAGTAGTTTTAGTTAATTTAATATGTTGTGGTTGATTTATTAAAATTCTAAGTTTAATGCCAAGGAAAACTGATCCGGGTCCTGATATGATCCGGGTCCTGATAAACCACGTTATCCCTACTTAATTATATACAAATTCAATAAGTAGTTGTTATAATATATAACTTTTAATATAGTAGGTGACATTCCGAGGGGGCGGGCTTTTGCCAGGACCGTGCACGAGGCCGGGATATCGGTTATGTATTCAAGAACCTTTCGCGAAGCCGCATCGTTGAAGTTCACACCGTATACGACATCCGGCTTTACTTCGGGCTGTGAACAGGCTAGTTTTCTGGCGAATTGACCTCCTCTCTGAACCACATCCACCATCTGCGACCACTTTGGGAACACAACCCAAAGGAACCCAGCGTTTCTTCGAACCCGCCCATTCGCCCTCTCGCGAGCAGGGCAGATGGGCAGCAGGTAGCCAGCTCAAACAGTCCTTCGAGGTCAGCTTGAGGTCGGCAACTGTGGCAAGTGAGCCCCGCCACAAGTGAGGCTGGCAGGGGTTCCCCCATCCGATGGTGCTGTAGCACCTCAAAAGGGGCGGGACAGGGGGTAAATTAGCATGCCAGAAGTCAGGCCAATCCAGTTATTAATTTGACTTCTTTCTCGTTTTTTCGCGTTCACCGATCAAAACTGAAGGGACTTGAACGGGAAGATGGTTGGGATGTATGTATGTCTCAATTCCACCCGTGGACACGCATCTTCAGGTTTGGGCGTTGAGCGCAAGCGGAGGAGTCTGTGGGCTTGGCGTATCGACCCTGAGAATTTGTTATTTTTCCAACGATGAATGATTGAATAATGAGGGTATTGGAACTACTAAACTCAGTAACTCAATATTCAATGAGCAGCCATTCCGCTGGCCTAATAGATACCTTCGATGTCCACCGAATCCTTTCTCGGCCAGCTGTCTGATGTCGATGTTGCTTTTGCAAACAGCGGTCAAGCCGAATACAGAAGGTATACTGAATCAAATACTTCGTACCTCCGAGTTTTTTTCCCTCTAAAATCTCTCATTACCCCTCTCCGAATTTCTAGAAACATAGCATCTCCACCCCTCTCACGTACAATGGCATCTCCAACGCGTTCACTGCTCATCAACCCCTATGAGGCATCATCTCCCATAAACCCTTCCGGTACTCAAGCAGAGTTAGGAACTGGTATCTTGGGCAAAATTGATATTTTGCAGGCAAGTCTCACAGTAGTAAAGCAATACATTATCCTAGGCTAATCGCAATTAGACCGCTGCCTACAGTGTTGAAAAAGTCCTGGGTCCTGGTGGGTTGCTCGCAATTATCTCCGAAGGTACATCTTCCCAACACCCCAAATCAGAATTTTAACTAACTTTGATAGTCATTGCAAAGGCTGCTATAAACGCGAGGAAGATGCTGTGAGAGATGGTATTGAAGTCGATCCTTGAATCTATGTTATTTATGCTCACCCCTTGTAGGTATTGCGTCTTCATACTGCCCGAATGCATCATCTTGGATCTTGTTTTATCGCATGAAAGAGAAGTCAATGCAAAGCAACTATCTTACCGAGTTTTCCAACTATATCTAATTCTAGATCCAGAGAAAGTATATGTCAAAGCCGAACTTGTTGAAAACAAGAAACATTCTGGTTTCCATTATGACGCCTCTCTCAATCTACATGATTCTGAGGATAAGCCATCTTCTAAGGAGTCTTCTGCCAGTAAAGATGTCTTGGTTGATGAATCTAGAACTTTGAAAGAATAGGCTTGTTTTCTGTTGAAAAGAAAGTTCCAAAGGAGTCTAGCGCCTACGTACCGATTTCGTGGTTTCTAGAATCATGCATCATGCACGCCACTAGTACATAACAGTGGAATTCAAATCTTCACTTCATGGCGATTGGAAGGAATAGACTCTCATTTTTCATTGACTAACACTCATCAGGCGCACGCTAAGATTTTGAACCAATTCATGGCAGGTAGCTTTGTTTGTAGCCAGCCCCGGAAACTACCGGAAGCGTGGAAGCGACTCCCAGGTGCATTTGCATGCTGTACTTCACCTCAAGACCTTCTGCAATCATCTTGGAGATGCGTCTACGTTCTGGAGGTGCATCACCGTTCCGCAGCTCTTTGAAGCAGAAGACATATAGGTCTTTCAGCAGCCATGGATGCTCTTCTGCCCAATCTTGAGATCCCAGCTCTCATCACGATGGCTTTTCTTCTTCCCAGGCTTGGCCGAAGAGGCCTCACGGGGCTACGACACACACTCTCGGTATTTGTTTTGATTTACTCCCCTTTCCTAAGCCAGACGCTAATTATTCGTCTGCCTTCATAGACAAACTCTCTTCGACCGTCTTCTACTTGGGTTGCAGTACGCGCAAAGCTCCCTTCGCCTATTGACCTCGAAAAAGAAGAACCCTCGGAGCTTTTACAACAAATCAGATCACTCATAAATGCCGAATTGGAGAAACCTTTCAAGAGCATCAAACCGGGAGATGAGATGATTATTGGACCACGGTCGTCAATCCAATATTTCGAATCGTTATTCCACGAAATATCCAAATTGAATCGCCGACTTGATGAATCAGAACGCAGATACAACATCGTCGCGGTGGACACCACTACCACTGAGGGATTCAATCTGCTTAATTCTATTGCTAGAATCTGTGGGTACACTCAATTCAAAAACGTTGAAATTGGTGGTATCAACCACGCAACTAGACGACACGAACAGGCCCATAGATTGGATGCTCGCCAATACCTTATCATGCTCGACAATTTACGAAACGAAAGAAACGAAAGACTCAACAGTACGCGAAATGAGAAACCCGAGGAACTCATCGACGAAGTCAAGGAAATCGCAGACGTCTGTGTGGTTTTCGAGAATTTGTTTCCAGAACTTTATGGTGTTGACGAGAATGAAGCAAAGAAGTGGTTTGGGTGGAAGGAACACAAGTACGTGGACATGGTCTTGGAAGCGCTTAACTTCCATGTTTATATTCGCAAAAACGCGCTAGACCCAGAGTCGCAGCTCGAACCAGTATTCGACGATTGGTTATATGAGTGGAAAGACTTCTATCACAACAAATCCATTCAACCTAGCATGGTCACGACTACCGATCTGGAGGCCAAGGAAGCAAGCACAATCCAACGTCTAGCCAAACTAAAAGAGCTTCACGACCAACTCCGAGACAATGTACCGGTGAAAAATCGTAACCTTTCAAATTTTGAAAGATATGCCACGAAACCTGAGAAAAATGCAAGAAAAATCCAGCTTGACAAAATGGTTGGAGACAAACCGGTTTGGAGAAGCAGGATGTCAAAAAAAGCAAAGAAGCTCAAGAACGCAAAGAATGTCGCTGAAAAAGAAGATCCCAAGAACGTCCAAAACGTCCCCAATCACCAAAACAACAACGGCCTCGGTAAAGAATGGTGAGAAGTGAGATCGGGGACTAGGAGTCGAGAGGGTTACTAAGCTTGTTAAGGAGGATATCAACTCGCGGGGGTATCGCATCGTTATTTCAGGGCTCTCGGATCTTGTACAGCTGGAAACCAGTTGTTTGGTCTTCTTGAATATGAGCAGTAGCTCCAGCTCTCCTTTCTAGTTTTGACCAAAAACACTTGTACTTTAAAATAGTATTGCAACTCAATATCTCTGGTCTGGCCAAATATAATCAAAATAATCTAAATCCGAAGTGGTGGAATCAGAATCAAACTCAGTCTCCTGTAGCTACCACCTCCTTGGTAGAGCACGGTTTGAGAATGGAAACTGATATTCCTCGACGGCGTTCTCGATGCGCATTGTTAGAAACTCCTATAAAATGTTAGAAGAGAGTTGTAAAATAATAGGATGGAATAAGAATTTACTTGTAGCTTATAAGGTATTTAATAGAATCTTCCCTAGCTTACCTGGTGTTTAGCCGATGATGTATATTAGTACAAATAGCAAACTTGACGTTATAGCTCTGGTTGCATATTATCTCCTGGTCTGTTGGTTCAGGTGCCGGATTGATGTAGTAGCCTCAGCTTTTTGCTAACTTCTTAATTTTTTCTTTCTTTTATTTCTCGCGAAATGTAGCAACAAAATTCCCAGTTGTTTCACCTTAAACACAAGGTCATACATAAGGCGAAGTTCGCGCTTGTTTTCAGACGTCGGGGGTGCAGGATAGGGTTGACGTCTTTCTCCCGAGTTTTTAATTGCTGCTGCAAAGAGAGCGCCATATAGAGCTCCTGATTTCACCTGATCACTCAACTCTCCAACCCTCCAGCTCCTCAATCCTCAAATCCCTCAGACCTTCAGAACATCCATCCCAACATTCCACCCACACTCTTACACACACTCTCTCTCTCTAAATCACTAGCTTCCCTTGGAATAACCACTGGCAACCGATAACCTTGTCAGCTAGGGATACTAAATCACGAATCAAAGATTCTAAATTTCCCCTCACGGTAAGGCTTTCCTCGAGACTACAACTTACTATAATACCCTTCTGGTCCACTTCAACCTTTCTTTCTAAATCACGAATCCTTATTTCTTCAAGTCACGGAATCTTCCCTAAATCGTGAGTGAATATCTGCTACTTCAGCTTCCCTCGAAACCACAACTTACAAGCCATAGGACAATACACTTCTTCGATCGCAAGCTCTCGACATCTAGCTTCCCTCCTAACTTACGAAACGTCGCATTTTCAAGTCGCGGTAGGTAGAAGCTACGGCCAAATTGTGAGCGAATATCTGCCACTTTAGCCTCCTATCTGCTCTGGTATATTTTATCTGACAATTAATTAATTGACCAATTATATAAGGAATTCATCAATTTCTCAGAATTTGTGGACTAATAAATTTATCCACCAATAAATAATTAGAGGTTACATGTGAGGTTATTCCCACTTTTTATCGTATAAGCGTTCCAACCACAACATGCTCGTCACCTATTGACGACTCATATGCACCTTTGGCAATCCAAAATAGTTAGCTTTGAGCCTTTACCTAATTCACCTGAGAGAAGAAGGAATAAAAGGAAGCATCTTCAGGATCGGTGGGAAGGAGATAATGCAGAGGCTATTGCTCTTCAAGATGATTTAGATAACCAATTTGCTCAAGATGTAGAGCAAGAGATAAGAAGGTCAAAAATAGTTAGAGGAAGTGAGAAGAGGGCTCTCGAGATTAGAGAAAAGGGGGTAGAAAAGGGGGGTAAGGAGGGCACTTCAGCTGGGAAAGGATGGGTTTGGGAATAGCTTCACTTTTATTTATTAGTGGATACATTTATTAATCCACAAAGTCCGAGAAATTGATGAATTCCTTATATAACTGGTCAATTAATTAATTGTCAGATAAAATATACCAGCTCTTATATCCTACAATCTTCTATCCAACCTTCACAAGCTTCGACGCAACCTTAGGAATTACCCATTCTCAATAATAGAAAGCTCGTAATCTCCCCCAACCTCTTCTGCCGGTGTTGCCACCTTTGCAGCTCATAATCCCTTTACTTAACATGGATTTCGGTTACCTTCGTGCCTTTCTCGAAGAGAGCCCAGGCCACGGTCGAATTATCCACTTGTCCTCTAACTATTTTCTTTCACCTGTATCTTGCGTTGTCTTTCATCTCGATATTACTCCTCTACGGCAAAGAAACTTGTTTCAATAGATGATATTATTAGAAAATACTTGTATCTATCAGCCTTGAAGAGCTAAATAACGTAAGTTACTCTTATGCTTGCCGTAGAAGACGGGATGATAAGAGATGAAAGCTTTCACATAAGTATAGTATACTCTATCTTCTCGAAGCGTCAAATACTTTCAGACGGACAACAAAAAGTCCCATTCTTGTAACGCTGTCCCATCGACTAGAGTGGGTGTTCAAGGAAAAGCTCGAACTCTTACCCATTATAAACAAAAACATCAAATCTCGCCCTCCACTATTGCATTTTGTATTTCTTAGGAAAACATCTTCGGAGGTGTTCTTATTTGCCAAGTTTCCACTCAACCATTTCGGCGGAGAAAAGAAGATTTCATTCGCAAGTTAAGCGAGGTGGAGAAACCGGCTTAAAACCCGGAACTTCATGTCTATTTTCCGCTGCTTCCAATACTATTCAAGTGAATCAAGTCTTTAAATACACAGATCAACTCTCCAGCACTCCAACTCTTGAAGGTCAACTCGCCCTTGCGAAGCGCATCATCGTGAACACCAGTGTCTTGTAAGTGATTCCATCTTCTCAAACTCAAAAATAACCCACATCCAACGGTGCACCTCAGCCGGTCAACAAAACCACGAACACGAACCTGGAACCGTGATGGTCGTCGCTTTCGAGCTCAATGGTCAGCCTTTCACTGCCCTGAACGGAGGACCTCACTTTCAATTCACGCCTGCTATATCTTTCCAAATCATGTGCGAGGATCAAACAAAGGTGGATCATTATTGGGATAAACTCGAGGGTGGACCAGTTGAAGCACAGCAGTGTGGATGGGTTGCAGATAAATTTGGGGTTAGTTGGCAGGTTGTTCCAAAGGTCTTGTTGGAGATGCTATCGGACGATGATGCGATGAAGGTGGGACGGGCTACGGAAGCGATGATGGGGATGAAGAAATTGGATATTGATGGTCTTCAAAAGGCTTTTGATGGAAAAGGAGCTTAGGAGGATGGAAAATGCTTTGGAGGAGCAGTATTAAGGGAGTTTATCCCTCGTTACTTTCGCTAAATTATCAACTCCCAGCTAATGGTTATTACGACAACACTTTCAGGGGGGCAAAAGTGTTCTGGGGAATTTGATATCACAAATTGAAGATCATTAAAATATGTAGTGTGCACGAACTTGAGTGCTGTTGGTTTTGAAGTAGTTAGGTAATTCATTTTCTGAGACCAAAATATCCATGTCAAGAGAAGGAACCACTCTTAATTTTTAGTTACGTGAGCATGGTTAACCCCTGGAAATGATATTAAAAGGTAGAAGAAAACCTTGGAATTAGCTGCGGTCAAATTAATAGGAGGACCTATCAAATTCGCGGGAGTTTTTGATATTGGAAAGACGAAAATTCATATAAGCAAATAATTTATTAAGCATTAAAAGGGGGTTTAGGGAAAGGATTTATTTAATTTGAACTTACCAGTGAGGTTTATCGTGCATAATCACTTAGTATGTTTACAAACCAACTAGATCCTCTAGAGCCTGAGCAAGGTCACCTCACGCATTCTTAATCTCGCAGATCCCGAATCCATGAAGGCGTTGGCTCAAAGATCTCTTGGCCTGGTTCGTCTGGAAGTGTTCCAATATCCGAAGGAAATAGGAAATGTTCATGAAGATCCATTCGACAAGCTGGGCAGCTTTGAGCCTGTTCGAGCCAGTTCTCGATACATCGTCGCCCGAATACGTGCCCACAACGGGGGATACTGACTGGATATTCGGGCGGGATGACTTCGTCTCCTGGCTCCAAAGGTGCTGGGCTCGTTCCCAAAGGCACTCCACAGATACGACAAAGAGTGGCTGGAAGTAATTGTAGAGAAACATATTGGAGGACGAAAAGGGGAAGATACGCTCTGGCTGCACGGTTTGCTCGGATTTCATCAGACCGTTGTTGTATGGCGTGACTGTGCATACTGTTACTGAAAACAATATACTCGATGGAAGCTTGCAAGAATGTCAGTAGCTTAATCGATTCATCCATAAAAGCTTGTGTCACTGCCACAATATCTTGTGTCAAATCGCGACTGTTCTCCGTATTACCTTCTGCTCCCGGACGTAGCTCGGGATGATTACCCATCAAGGCTCTTAACGAATTTTCAACACACTGCCGTGAAAATTTCAGCCAATGAATGTCGAGAGGATTGATTAGGTTTGCGTAGTCCTCGTGAAAGTATTCCGCGTCGCCTAATCTACCCTGCAGGAAAATCCACCTGCCAAGAAGGTCCTCTGTTTTGGATTCAAAATCTACCCCGGTGAGCTCTATTGGTGTAGCGTAAGCCGGGTAGTTGTCCCAGTCTGTGAGACAATGTGTGCAGGTGAAACCTGACTGGCGATTAAGTTGTACGTAATGATCGCATTCATCGAGATCTAATTCAATGTCCTCATTCTCTTCACAACGATGATACAATACCTCATAGTGATGGCTATTGCACGGGTAATTCATAAAGAAAGCATAACACATTTTCGCGACCAAACTTGCTTATAAGCCGAAATAACTAGATGATACTATGTTCTCTTGCCTTCACGGTTATGTCTGGGTAAAAATGTGTAGATGGTTTCTTGCGTTCTCAATCGCAGCGGTTTTCTAACGATAAATAAACAAAACAAACGCATTGTTCACCGTGTTTACGCTAAGAATGAAAGGTTTATAAGATTTTTAACGCTCTTTGTGCAACAAAAACAGATTTATTGCCTCCATTAGCAAGAATCTTCTTGGAGTTTGTTATAGGTATGTTCTCCATATTAAGCGAGAAATGTCGAAATTCAACCAACCTAAAATCTCCCCGGAAGATTACAATATCCCAGTAGTCACCATGTCTCTACTTTCTTTAGTTCAACAAAGAAACAATCTGATATCAAACTAGACAAAGGAGCCGAGACCCCCCTCGGTTCGGGTTTCAAAGAAACGACACTGGACAAAACAACGCAATTATAACTGTTCCCGAGTCCAACATCCCGAAATCCAATTAAAACCCTAATTAACACTAGAACACATGGGACCAATTAAACAGAACTAACCAAAAGTCATAAATGTAAAGGTTTCCCCTTCAAAGTTCAAAACCAAAATCTCAATATTGCAACCAGCAAAAGGAAAGCAGAAAACTCCAACACACAACACAAAGAAATCAAAATGTGCAAGGTAATAACATTCCTTTTCGAGACTTGCGGGTGCTCCCGCATTGACCGGCATCATTGGCACCGCCATTGCGACCGCGATGAGACTTGCGACGGTCTGACAGCTATCGAAGTTGCCCTCCCAGGATCTTGCAATACCTGTATAACGCCTGGCCCAGTGGCCCAATGTCGCCGCATTGCCCCACTCACACCCATGGAGTTATCCCTATGCGATAGACTAATGGCAAACTGTGCAGACGGTAGCTTCACTCTCCAAGGTCCGGACGGGGAAGCTCATTCATACGGTGAGGAGTGGTCACACCCGCTGCCAGACCAAGATCTAGAATGGCTTATGCACTTCACGGTGATTTTGGAGGAGTATATGTGGGTCAAGATTGAAAAGGGAGAGATTAAGGGTGGGCCAGGAATGGTATTTTTAATTCTTGCTTCCCATATCTTTTTCGCTTATCATACTGCGCTAGCACAATTGATTTTGAGATCGAGGATGGATGGACTCCATCACATCCAACTCCGTCCACCACCGGAGATTGTTCGTGAGGAAAGACTCCCAGTGTTACTTTCTCGTTTAACTGCTCTCGCGCCAGAAGTTCCACAATCGGAACTCAAAGAATTGGGAGATGAGGCAGCATGTTCCATCTGTCTTTGTCCACTCTCGTCTAACACCCCAGAGACAGGTCCAGTAGTACAACTCCCCTGCAAGCATATGTACTGCAAGCCTTGTCTTGAACAATGGATCATATCCTGGGATCGGGAAAGCGCCTTACGGGTTTGCACACTATGCAACGAGGGGTTCGGACTCACAGCCATCGGCAACGAACCCCCGACAAAGAAACCCGGTTTCGAACCTAATCCAGAAGGTTATATTCCTGCCGAGGTCCTTGCTCCTGGACTTGAGCAGGTGGTTCGGGATATTGCGAGCCGGCCAGGAAGTTATGGGTGGGATGTTGAGAGGCCTTGGTGGATGACTTTACTTCGACTGGCAGAGGAGGAAGCTTCTAGTGATGGACCTGAACCTGCGGAAGAATAATTTCATATCTGGCCCAGTGGCCAGGGCTGAAAACCCCCAAAGATGACAAAAATGTCTACAATCTAAGCAAACCCCCAAAAGAGCAGAACAGAGAACCCATCATCAATAAAGTCACACAATAAAATAAAAAGACCAAGTTCCCATGTTAATAGTGAAACATATAAAGAAACCCTACCCCACTCTAACAGTTCCCTAACAGTTCCCCAAGTCTTCCTTCCACGGATGCCCTCATCAAATTCATAAACAATCCCAACACGTTCCATGAACTCTCCCAAATCACGAACTATCAACAGCGGATATTTCACCATCCCGTCACTGCTATCCTCCTCTCCCTCCCCGTTCTCCCGAGTTCCAAGATGTATACCCCATAGCTTCTCCGGTTCCTCCGCCTCGGTTATCGGCGTTGTTTTTGCAGACCTCCACTTCTCGGGGAGAATTTCCTCTATCATCATAGGAGTTATATGAGTTGATATATGTATATACCCCATCACTTTCTTCGTAAAATAGATAGAAGTGTCGTTAGTATATTCATCCAAAGTAACAAGTTATCCATCTTCATCTTCAAGCTTGACATCCAACTCAAAAGGCTTTTCCTCTCTCATTCCATCATGGCCCACAACCTCTGAGGCCCAACTCACCCCCCCAAACCAGCCCGTCCACGACCAACTAGGGAATCCTTTCCTTCTCTTCGAACCGCGGCAAGATTCCCAACTCAGCCCCTCAGCGAATGAAAGCGGTCGATAAGGAGGATCAATAAACAGACGCTGAGGCCAGTGGTTTTCATTCTTGGTCGAGAAGGGTATACCCCAACAATGTCTCACCCCCTTAGAGAAAAACACACGAAAGAGTCCTAGAAAGCCATTCAAAATATCACCATCAAAAGACATTTCCCGTTTCGAAAACTCCCCAATCCTCCGTAACACCTGCCATGCCTCATCGCCAACACACCGATCAGGAAAACTCCCCGCTCCCCCGTCTGAGAAAAGAGAATCATCGAGATCCAAAAGGTGAAGGGGGAAATCGAATCTTTCGGACCGGAAGAAATTCCGACATTCAAAGTAGATTTCCCGATCCGTGAAGAAGAGGCGACGTCCTGAGAGGAGTGCTTCGTGGTACGTCCACGCTCTTGTATTCCATTTAGAGTTTCTGATCTCCTCTTGGGGATTTTTGTCTGTGTGTATCCAAGTATGGCCCCCAATCTCGACTTGATCTTGAGGGTGACGAGCGCGCGAACCAACGCCTGGGAGACCGTGAGAGGGTGAGTGGCCAAGTGATATGAGGGTGAGCTCTGCTTGTGTGTAAATCTCATCCATGTGACCAATTTGCAGATGTCGATGCTCGCCATCTTGTAGGATACAATATTTATCAACCCAGAGATATCGGAAGCCCAGTTCGGTGGTGACTTTCATTGCATTCTCGATGGTTTCTCGGAGGGGGGCAAGGACCGCATCACAGAGATTCGTGGTATTTGACTCGTTGGGTTGGATAGATTGAGGTCCCCCATATATAACTTAATGCCACATAATCGGGCATGGCATCGTTAACTATTCTTCTTGTGTGACAATCGATCAATTTCAACCCTGGAATCAAAATTCGCTCCCCTTTCGAACATTGTGCATGCATGTCTCCACATTCCTTCAACCATCTCCGAGGAATCCCAAAATCAATCTTTTCCGCATTCAATGGACGAAACTAAGGAGTCTGCTTCTCACATACAGGAATCAAATTTCCTGTAGGATTCCAAGGATTTCTCCCCGTGAGATCCCAGGGTTTTTGTAAGACAGTTAAAGTAAACATCTCAAGTTTGTCATAAAAGAGCCTATGTCCACAAAATAGAGGACGACTCTCAGAGTAGGTAGATGACGCCCAATGGTAAGAGGCGGAGAGTTGGAAATGGTCTTGGTCAGGGTGATGAAGTCGGATCCAGAATTTGCAAAGACGACAGGTTTTGGATGTTGTCTCCGAAACACCCTCTATTTCCTCCAAGAAGAGGTGTTTGAGGAAGGGAGTTTTGTCTGAGCATGGGTGGCAGTCGAGCCTTGTGGCGAATTTTGAACATCGTGGGCAGAGGGTTTGGGAACTGGGATGAACAGGCAGTGAGGCTTCTTGGTGAGGATATAGGATTTTGGGAGAGTGGTTTTCGGGCTCCTCTTTTTCCTGTAATAGGAATTGCTTTGACATGTATGGTATACTTGCAAGTGCAGTCGATGCCGTTGATGGCGGGGCACATTTGTCCATCGCGATATGAGAACATGTAGATTAGAAGTAATCCCAGGAACTTTTCATTTGAGTTTTGCGACGGCAAATGGCTGGATTTTCTGTGACGATTGAAATTAACAACATTTCCGCGTTGTACCTTGGGGTCGATTGCCTTAGCTGTGGCTCAGCCCACCAAGCCACCACCAATACTTCTGGATAGAGCAGAAACATAATTAATGGAGCGCCCACGAGAAATTTTTACCTGAATCTCGGCCAAAGATACAGCGGTGGTGACGCCTAAAAAGCACCCACCTCCGCCCACAAGGCCATATTGGCTGTAGCCATAGGAAACCGGCGGGCAGCCTCCGCGAACGAGACCGTGGAAGTGAAAGTGGAAGTGGAAGATGCCTTCTCATATAGGTAGACTTGCACCCTCCTAATCAACAAATCTGGGAATCTGGGAACACCTTCAAATGGGAACGACAACTGTGAACGACTGTACCATGTATGCCGGCTAGATGTTGCATTGCAAGGATTCAATCGCAACTTGCTGTGAAAGCAACCGAGCCACAAAAGGAGAGAACTGAGCCGGAGGTAGGTACAGCCAAATACGAAGCCATCCCAGCTTTCCAAGAGCTCTCCCGTTGCCCACTCGACCATGGAGCAGGATTTTGTACGCACAAGAAGTGATTCTTTCAATTCTTGAACTGACAATTCCGTCGGCTGGGCAGTATTTAGTGTTAGGGAGGTTGAGTAGAGAGGGAAGGAGCGACCTTGAACTTGGGGGAAAGAGCGAGTCGAGCTCCAGGGTTCTGAGGTCGAGCAGGAGCGACCTCTTCGAGGTATCGCGATCTAGGGTAGCGCGGTCGACCGTTGAGGGGTGATGAGGCAGGTGTTGAGGTGTGTAAAATGGAGGGAAGGCGCGATCATTTCGATGAAATTTGCCGCCAATTGTTGCCCGACCCCCTCTTAGAACCGCAGTAGTCATTAAATAATCACAAGCCCATTAGGGATCGAATAATGCTTAATTATCTCAGACAATTTGGTACGATCCAAGGTAAGGTTACCTAAGAACCCACTATCGGGGAGTTGATAACTTAATCTGTTTTCAGGATCTCTGCCCTTTTAACGCGTAGCCAACCACCTTGCTTGGTATGGGTAATATCAAACATTCCTTGAGGTTTGTTGGAATAAAAGATCTTGGAAAAATCCGACAGCTGCTATCCTAAGTTCGATTATAGTTCCGATAGAGAAAGTGATGGAAGCCTTGGTCAGGTAGAGAGATTTGAGCACATCTAGATAGACGATACTTTTCCTTGATGAAAACATAGGCTTGCTCTTGTGTGTGTGGAGCTGAAATGAAATCTATTAAGTGTACCATCTAGAATCAATATAATATATACGCTTGTGACTGGTATTTCTGACCAGCCATGTGTATAAACATCGCAAATTCGAGTACCAAGATGACACCATATCGACTTAGAGCTGAATGGCTGATTTTGGCTTCCACATAGACCAAGATATTGCAATGATCATTTTGATAGCAGCCGCAATCCAGAAATTTGTCGCCAAACCAGCAGAACTTCTACTGATCCAGCCCCCCACAATCCCACCAACCAAAATGGATACCACAGCAGCGCATCTCCGATTCCTCTTCACATTATCCTTTGCCAGCATATGAGGATCACTTGCGATATCGCAGTAAACACTCGTTAAAACTGTGGTAGGAACTTCGTTGAATCCAAGCAATCTCGATGTAACAATTTGCCCGCCCGACTGAAAAGCCAGGAATGCCAGCGGTATAAGTTCGAGGAGATTGATATCGGCTCCGCTCTCAATCCGCACCCCTTTGGGTGATGGAACCACATCCGCTTGCACCAGAGCAGCTGCGATGATTATGCACGCACTTTGTAGGAAGAATGACACGGCCAGAGTCCCACGCGCTTTGGGTTTTATGGATCGAGTATTGGCGAAGACGAAACATCCGAGGATGAAGGAGGATATGGAGGTGAGAGATTTCAACCAGCCATAGGGCCGACCAACGGGTTGGCCTGATGCACCGAGGGCAAGAAAGATTGTGTTTCCTGTAGAAATTAGCAGTTGTCCTAGAAGCCCCAAATCTCAATGGCGCAAAGAACAGCGAAAGCTCACCTGTCTGCATAGACACAAAACATCCCCAGGCATTGTAGGCAGATGAATCGCAAAGACCAGACACTGCAACAAATTAGCACATTTTGTTCTCATTGAATCAGTCTGCTCTCGATGTTATTTTTTTACCTAAGCATGTAGCGATGATAGGCAGATCAGCATGGTCTAGAGCAATGTCGGTGGTGAAATGCGAGCAGGCGGTACGCCAACTCGAGCCAGATGCATTTGTCGCAGAGGCATTGGAAGAGGAGGGGTTCTCGGCGATGGGAAGACCGTTGCCATGGTCTTTGACGTGGTTTTCGGCTGGGAGAGAGGAGGGTGGAGGAATCGAAGCTGTAGCCATTGTGGGTGGTGTCAAGATATTCGCATCATAATCAATTCCAATGAGCGCGGGGCGAAAAGGTACTGCAAGTAGAAGAAAATTGAGAACGTTAGTGAGCAGATAGCAAGCCGCCTTACCCGTTTGCCTGGTCAATTCAAGCCAGTCTAGACTTCAAATAGGTAGGCGCGAGACACCGCAGACAATTCCTTTTTCAGACAAATTTAGTGGTCGAGGCGATATACATTGTATGCGCACGGTCGTTTTAGTATGGCGTTTTTTCCGCCCAACCTCTTTTTACATTCCATTAGTCAGCAGATCACGATATTTAGTGGGACTCGTCGCTCCTGCCGGTTCATGTCTACTTTCACTAGCGCAAACTAGACCGAATCAGGACCATGGTAATCCGTGCTGACAAGGCCAAGCGGGCAATCAGTTGAAATCTGCGATAAAAAAATAATCTCAGTCCTCGTCTTCCCTCCCTCCTCCACGAACACCTCACATTTCCCCTCCTCACCTCCCACCGTCTTCTGCCACTCGCGGCGTAGACCAAATCCCCTCGTCTTTCTTTTCAGACCAGATATCTGCTCGGTCAGATCATCTTTGGTACAGAAATCTCCACTCCACCCAAAAAGTTCGCATTCCAGAACTTTGCGAACCAACCCCTCGGCCACGTTCGCATACAAAGAACACATTTTTGAAACCACTCGAAATATTCCACCCACTCTCCGACCTCTTTTACCCTCATACTACATACCTAAACCGACTCACGACTGATCTCGAGATCACGAACCTTCATTCTACCTGATCAAAAGGGCGAAGAAGAAGAAAAAAAAGAGTGTTTATCGCTCAAGGATGCCCCACCCCGTGTCGCCTCCCCGCCAACAGCCCACCATGGTCTCCAAAGCCGCTGGCCCTGCGCCAACAAAAGAAGAAGTGACCGCCATCGTGGACGCTTGCTTCTCCGCTGCCTCTTCCGATATTTCAGTCGCTGCAGCATACTCGCTCTGCGAACTCTTCCTCAACTCCGTCGGTTTCCGTGGATTGACTCAATATGGAGTTCTCGCAGAAATTAAGAAGGCTGCCTCCGATAAGAAGAGCGGATTGAAAAGAGAGAGTGCACAAAACCTGTTGGGTGCCATCTTTGAGAGATTACCTCCTCAACAAAAGATCAGCGAGGTTGTTCTCTTATTGCAGGATGGAGGCATGCTTGCATGCGCTCTTGATGCTCTTTCCGATAAGGGCGCCGTCGTTCGGGACGCTGCACAATATGGTTTGGACGAGTTGTTCAAGAACCTGAGCTCCGAGGCTCTCGTTGTTGGTCTTCTCCCCGCTCTTCTTTCATACCTCGCAAAGCGCTCCGGAAAATGGCAAGGGACTGTTGGAGGATACAAGATGTTGCAAAAGATGGCAGACAAGGCAAAGATGGAAGTCGGATCTACCAAAGAGGAGGCAAACAACAAGGACATTCTCCGAGACTCAATGGGCACAAAGATGGCAGCACTTATCCCAATCGTCGAGGCTGGCATGCACGATTTGAAATCCGAGGTCGAGAAGCAATCCGTGGCCACCATGGACTCCATGACCGCACTTTTGTCAAACGACGATGTTGCTCCACGAATCCCCCTTCTCATCAAGACCATGCAGAACCCTTCCACCGAAACCCTCCAAAAGGCCATTCATGCGCTTTCTCAAACCACTTTCGTCGCCATCGTTACTTCCCCAGTTCTTGCACTCCTCACCCCCCTGTTGGAAAGGTCTCTCAACACCCCATCCACTGCTCAAGAAGTTCTTAGACAAACAGTTGTTGTTGTGGAGAACTTGACCAAGCTTGTCCACGACCCAGTTGAGGCACGTACTTTCTTGCCAAAATTGAAGCCTGGTGTGAAGTCCGTGCAAGACCGTGCTTCTTTGCCAGAAGTCAGAGATATGGCCAAGCGTGCTCTTGGTGTCATTGATAAAGCCATGGGTGAGGACGATGGAAATGCTTCAAGCGGTGTCATCGAGAGAACCTCGGCCGATGATGTTGCAAAGATTCTGGAAGCTGAGATTAAGAAGGCTGGAGGTCTCGGTGGTGACTTGGATACTTTCAAGCTCGCGCGACCTTACATTTGTGGAATGGTTGCCGAAGATGTCATCCATCGTCAAACTCCTCGCATTTCAGCATGCATTGCCCCTTATCTCCAACACATCATGAAGACTCCCGAGAGTGCGACTACAGTTGGAGACGCTGTCCAGAAATTCTACGTCGATGAGGACCATCGCAAGTTCGGTCAACCAGTCAAACAGGAGGAGGGCGAGATTGAAATTGTCAACACAGACTTTTCGCTCGCTTACGGAGGAATGTTGTTGCTTTCTCACACCAACCTTCGTCTATTGAAGGGACACAGATACGGTCTTTGCGGTAGAAACGGTGCTGGGAAATCCACTCTCATGCGCGCCATTTCCAATGGCAAGTTGGAGGGATTCCCTACTCAGGATGTCCTCCGTACTTGCTTTGTCGAGCACAACCAAGGAGAAGATGCTGATATCAGCATCTTGGATTTCGTTGCAAAGGATCCGGAAATCGGAAAGGAAGGCAAGGAGCGTATTTCCGAGGTCTTGAGTGAAGTCGGTTTCACTGCCGGCCCTGAAGGACGCCAATCCGAAAAGGTCGGCTCTTTGTCCGGCGGTTGGAAGATGAAGTTGGCTCTGGCTCGTGCCATGTTGATGAAGGCCGATGTCTTACTTCTCGATGAACCTACCAATCACTTGGATGTTGCCAACATCAAATGGTTGGAGACATATCTTCAAACCCACCCCGACATCACTAGTTTGATCGTATCCCACGACTCTACTTTCCTCGATAATGTCTGCACCGATATTTATCACTACGAACCTGGAAAGAAGCTCAAGTCATACAAGGGTAACTTGGCTGACTTTGTCAAGCAAAAGCCTGAGGCAAAGAGTTACTACACCCTTTCCGCATCTCTCGTGCAATTCAAGTTTCCTGCGCCAGGAATTCTCACTGGTGTCAAGTCACAGACCCGTGCTATTCTCCGAATGAACGACTGTTCATACACTTATCCTGGGGGAACCAAGCCATCTCTACACAACGTTACTTGTCAATTGACTTTGTCTTCCCGAACTGCTATCATTGGTGGCAATGGTGCTGGAAAGTCCACCTTGATCAAGCTCCTTACCGGCGAGACAATTCCTTCCACTGGTTCTGTCGAGAAGCATCCTAACTTGCGTATTGGTTACATTAAGCAACACGCCCTTGAGCACGTGGAAATGCATCTTGAAAAGACACCCAACCAGTACCTTCAATGGCGTTACGCCAACGGGGATGACCGAGAAGTGTACATGAAGCAAACCCGTATCCTCTCCGATGAGGACAAGGCACAGATGGAGACCCTCGTTGATATTGGGGATGGATCAGGAGGAAAGCGAATTGAGGCAATCATTGGTCGTCAAAAGTGGAAGAAGACCTTCCAATACGAGATCAAGTGGGTTGGTCTCCTTCCTAAAAATAACACTCAAATTTCCCGCGAGACTCTCATCAAGCTTGGATTCAACAAGATGGTCCAAGAGTTTGATGATCACGAGGCTTCCCGTGAGGGTTTGGGTTTCCGTGAACTTTCTCCAAAGGTCATCTCCAAGCATTTCGAGGATCTAGGTCTTGACCCTGAAATCGCCAACCACAACGAGATTTCCGGTCTCTCTGGAGGGCAAAAAGTCAAGGTTGTGTTGGCAGGCGCCATGTGGAACAACCCCCATCTCCTCGTTCTTGACGAACCTACCAATTTCTTGGATCGTGATTCTCTTGGAGGTCTTGCCGTTGCTATTCGTGACTACAAGGGTGGTGTCGTTATGATTTCTCACAACGAGGAATTCGTTGGAGCTCTTTGCCCTGAGCAATGGCACGTCGCTGATGGTCGTGTCACCCACAAGGGACATCTTGCTGTTTCCGCCGACAGATTCGAGGACAGCAGCAAGCCAAACAGTGGATTCAACAGCAGTGTTGCTAGCAGAGCAACCAGTGTACAAAGCAGCGCTGCCAACAGCACTGTTACCAGTGGTGCCGAGGACAACGCAGATATGACTTTCAGAGCTAGAAAGAAGAAGAAGAAGACCAAGAAGGAGTTGAAGGAGCAAGAGGTCCGAAGAAGATTGAGACACATTGAATGGTTAGTTTCATCCCTCCCCACATCACTTGAATATATTGCTAACTCTCATTCCCCAGGCTCAACTCTCCCAAGGGAACCCCACATCCACCAGACTCGGATGCTGATGAATAATGGATTTCAAAAAAACGCTTTTCCTTCTAACGCACGTTTTTTTCTTTTTCAGAAATGAGGATTTTTAATGGGCCAAAGAAGTATAGAGAAGAAGATAGATGCATTTGGAAACGTGCATATAGACTTTGTCCCTTGTACCTGTTCTCCTTTTTTCCTGTACCTTGCTTTTTTCTCTTTGAAAAATTGGGGATAAAATTTGCAATCGCAGGCGTTTATATAGATCGGATTGATTTGGGGGTTTCTTTTTTGTACGTGCGACGCGTTGTGGCGGCTTTTCTCATAGATAGATGGAGAGATGAGAGGTCGCGAATGGGGGAAATTAATTCTATTGATTGATTGATTGAATATGATGGCTAAGGTCTTGATTGAGATGTGAAGTGACTTTTAGGAAATGGAAGGGCCTGAAGCAAATAGTCTTTCAGAAGGAATGGCGATGGATGAGCAACTCAGTCAAAGTCATGATGATATTACGGGCTTTTGCGCTGTAATTCAGGCTCCAAGCCCTGTAGGTTAGCGGGTCTCAGGGCGGGCATATAGGCAACCGAAGTCCCCATCCTACGCTGTAATACTCTGTAAAGTCTAACGAGCCTTCGGGCATAGATCTGTGTATACAGAGCATTTTAGCGATTTTAACGATAGATATAAATTAATAATAAACTACTACGCTAAATTCTATATAAAACATAGTATTATCTTAATACTATATTCTTCTATTTTATTAGATATAAATTCTATAGAGAAGTACTAGCGGTGGATTAAACAAGCTTTTTATAAACGTTAACTCTAATCTACTTATAATAGTTCTAGTTACGTAGCTAGAGGTTACGTAGACGGTACTGCTAGTACTAGGATTCCTTATAGTAGTAGAATAGCGAATTAGTCGTCGATTAATTCTTATACCTTTTTAGACCTGCTTAGTATAGTAGTAAAAGCTATTTATATAACGTCTATTATACTACTACTATAGAGGAGATATACTAAGCTATTATAGAGGAATAGAATACTATACTTTAGAATTAGATTAATAAGTTAATTTTAAAGTAGAAGTATTAGATTAATATATTAATAAAACGCTATAGATAGTTTATTTTTAATTAAATTAAATATTATAATAGAACTATTAGGAATTAATCGGAATAATTAGAATTAGAATTACTAAGTCTACGTACTAAATAGAATATAATATAGATGTTATTTTAGAATTTAGAATAGCTAGATAGCTTCGGACTTACTATTATCTAAACCTCTTATAAATAGCTGTCTTCTCTTTATTAAGAAAGACTAATTTAGTCTTTTCCTTTATATTAGAGCCTAGTATTTAGATATGTTATTTTATTAAATATACTTCTATATATCTCTTTTATAATAGTATCTATTTTATACTATTATATTAAAAGACTAAATTCAACTTCGCCGAGAATAGCCTATTATAATATCTTACTTAAGCACGCTAGCGTACCTACTTCGAATTCGATTTAGCTTAGATTTAGATTAGTATATTAATAATCTTAAATAGCTAGGTAATTAGAGACTACCTAGATAGCTAGTAATACCGAGGTTTAGTATCTAAATAGTTAGCTAGTAAAATCGTAGACGGTTTCTATATTAAGTAGAGTAAACTACGCTAAGTACTCCTAAGATATCTAATAACCCTCTTTATATAAGGATTACTATATAAGATATAAATAGTCGACGATATATAGTTACCTAGAAGGCTTCTAAATCTACCTCTTAACCTCTTCTAAATAGTATATAATATACTAGAATAAGAAGAGACTCTAGGTCTCTTCAAAGCTCTACTTAAGAGTGTTAAGTAACCTACTAAAGAAACTAGTAAGCTCTTATCTAAAAGGTCTACGAATCGTACTCGTACGCTTAAAAACAAAAGGTTCTAGAAAGAAAAGAGCCTTACTTAAAACCTTAAAAACAACTAAGACTTTTCTAATAACGTGGTTTATTAGAACCTAGCGTATATTAGAATCTAACGTACTTTTCCTTAGTATTTAACTTTGAATATTAATAAATTAACTATAATATAT
>JAPZOX010000907.1:0-20953 GCA_037952655.1 Hymenoscyphus sp. LP001
TTGCTTTTACCGACTACAAGCGAATGCGCCGTAGAAGGGGAACCGGCTATTAAATCTTACTATATTATTAAATTAATCTAAACTTTTAGTAGAAAAAAACAAAATAACAGATGTTTATAAGATAATAATAAGAGTTTATATACCTAAATAATATATATTAAAATATATTATCTAAGTACCTAGGATAATAAATTCAATAGAACAAAGTAGTTTAAGATAATTAGAATTAATAAATATTTATTATTCAGATATTTTTATAAAGTCTGTTATCTTATTATTATTATTCTAAACTTTTAGTATAATATACTTTCTTAAATAGCTGTTAGATTATAAGATAGTAGATAACTAGTATAAGCAAGGAATACTTAGGTACTTAAGCTTGAGTTTGAACGGCTTAGGCTTAGGCGGTTTAGGCTTAAGTAAGCTGGGTTTAGAGTAGTTCGATTTAGACTGTCGAGTAGGCGAGCTAGGCTTGAAATTGTTTGTCTTCTTGTAGGGCATCTGCTTCGTGATCCTGCTCTCGCTTTACTGATTCGTCGTAAATCTGGAAGAGGCCAGCTAAGCCAGTAGTGAAGTTATTGCTATGTTGTTTAATAAAGTTGTTTAAGGATTCAGAGCCAGCATTACATGCTATTCGTAAGTCGTCGAGGCTAAACGGGGCAGAGGTAGACATCGTAGCGAGCTATTATAGCGATAGTATTGTCAGCTGAATAGCGTAAGAGGAATACGATGACTTTGTCGATCGTATGAATGTGTAAACGGTAGACAATATGTAATAGTGTATATTTAGATTGTCTACAAGGAGGGAAGAGTTCTCCAAGTAGAAGAGCTATTTAACTAAATCTAACAGTGCGAATTCTAATTTCCGAAGAATAACCGAGTTATTCACTCAACTCAAATCTTTACAAGGTCGTAGCATCGTTTATTCTACGCTTGGAAGACAAAAGATACAAGGAGGTCTCAAGTCAGGCGAAGAACTTACTTCGCCTAGATACTTCAGTAATTGATTAGATACCATCGAGATGTAACAGTCTCTCCCAATGAACAAGCTTTATTTATGTCCGTTTTATGAGAAAGTGTGGAATAATCAGGTGGATTGGAGGAAGTGATCTAAGATGAACCAAACGAACAACTTTGAATTATCTTCTGCTTTCCCGCAAGGTTTCAGATTTAACACAATAACGTGGAACAATGAACAAAACCCTTACGCTGACCGGTATCTAGGCTTCCCCCAGGACGTGGAACCTGCAGAGTGTGTGTATAGCAGAGTATATACCAATATCAAAATGTTCATTCATGCAGTCGAGAGATGAGGTCAACTGTTATGCGTTGCAACGCGCTTCAGTGTCGAAAGTCAAATACGCCAAACCAAATTGGCATTGGCACGAAAGAATGTCTTGGGTAGAAGCAACGCATATCAAATTCGAGACCGTAAATAAAGGTTGCAGTGGATCTCTTTCTTTTTGGTTTCTGTCTACTTTCCGCTGACACTAAATGGCTCTCTCATGTTAAAAGCTTGGTGTTCTGGTCGGCCCCATTCCTGTCACTCTTTCCTTCTTAGAAGTAAACTACACCCCTGCTGGGAGGACGTGAACTGCAAAACTCTTTCCCCCTCACCCTTTTCTGGCCCATTGGTACCTGCCAAAGATCAATTCTCGTAAGCTTTAAATCCCCGAAGCTATCAGGCTGACCTAAACAACAGTCTAGTGTGCCAGGCTCGTTCACAAAAATCTAGACATGTTCGCTGTTTGTCAGTGTACTTTTACATCTCAAGTATCACTCCACAGATGTCTGCTTGAAATACTTACTAGTCTGTCGCAACTGTGATTGTAGCTTTTCCAACTCCAAAAAGCTCGACGACAAGCATAGAATAAACGATCAGCTTTTTCTGTTCATGCAACACAAACCACGTCATCTTTCAATCGACGATTTCCTTCCCGATACCTTTCATAGTCAATTATTCTGAATATCGCGGCAAAAGGCAGCAATAGTAGGGCGAAGTGTGCGAGGAGTGTTGTGCATTTCGACTGTGCGACTGGAACCTTGAATACACATCGTGATGGTAAGAGGCACTTCGACATGTCAGTCGAGCTCTGAAACTTAGGTTGGTAACGTAGCCTCCACTGTAAGCCGCGATGACGAGAGCAGAGGTTGATTTCCAGGGTTGAAAATGGAAGGCACGATATCATCCCGCGAATCGTGAGTCTATCGTTCCTCCCCTCTTGTCTCGATCTCGTCACCTGCGACAAGAATGAGAACAGAAGGCACGACCTTAAGGGCTAGAACATGTATGCATCTTGCACACAAATATCTTCTTAACAGTGCTGGCCAGCCAACAACCGCAATGAATGCCATCAGAGAAAGTACGATATCAAGAATAAAGGAATGGCTTCTCTTTGATTGAACGAGTAATCATCAAATAAACAAGACATTGCCAACACACGATTCCTGAATAGCTTCTCGAGTCGTGACACCTCAGTATGAAAGACAGCTTCAAAAAACCCGCTGCCTTCACGCATTTAAATCCCTTTGCAGGAGGGGGTTCCAAAAATTAAAAATAGCTTCACTTTGGTTGCGAACTTCTCGTTGTTGACCAGTTCCATGTGGTTCTACGAGTCTCTTTCACGCATTAAATTCCTTTGCAGGAAGGGTTTCCAAGAATTAAGTACAGCTTCTCTTTGGTTGAACGAATCGTCCAGCGGGGAGGAGGGCAAATAAAAAAAGACATTGCCTCCACAACCCACGACTCCCCTCTCACTTGGAAGGTATGAAGAAGAGAAGAAGGATTGGAAGTGTGAGGAGGGTTTATATGCCTAGTCGACTCATCCGCACTTGTAGTTAGCTGGAAGCCGGTGAGATGGCCTAGAAATTGCACTAACTTAGAAGGCAGGAGCTACATCGAGCTGGCGGCGGTTTGCAAGAGTTGAATTCCACTTCTGAAAACTCGATTTAACGCAAGCTAAACAAGCGTGAGGCGTGTCACGGAGAGTAAAGCTTGGATGCGATATAGGAAGAAGGAAAACACCATCGATACCCGTAGCCCGGGCCTTCACGCTGGGGCAAGTCGCAAAAATTACACACCATTGGAACTGTGCGGTAGATGGCGTTTTGGTTTTCAGATTTTCAACCAAGTCACTTGCAGCACAGACAGCTAAGTCGCTCAAAATATTCTTATTTTTAAGAGCATACAAAAGCCCGTAGGCAACTGCCAGATTCTCCCAGTTTCATGATCATTACACCCCCCCCCCCCCCCCCCAAACGCTAAAAAGACTAACCGGTTTTCATGAAACATACAAGGCATCAAGTTTACTTGAAGACCTTTCCATCAGCCCATTGGTACTCCTTACCGTTGACTGTGATTGGCATCTCCCAAGTCCATTGGTCCTCAACGAACTGCTTGTCCTCTGGCTTAGAGGCATCAAGCTTGGTGAAAGAGTAACTCTCATAGTCTGGAGCGACATCGAAAGCGTGGAGAGCATCTTGACCACGGATGACGAAAGCACCTTGGATGATGGAATCACCCTCGACACCATAGACGGAAGCACAACCGAAGATGTACTTGCGGGAGCCCTCAAGACGAGCGAAGAAACCGCCGATGAGGTTGGAAGTCATGAAGACCTTGGTGAGCTCATCATTATACTTATAATCAATCTTCCAGAGAGAGTACTCCTCGGCGTTGTAGTTCTCCCAGAACCACTTGAGAGCAACTGGGGTATCAGAGTTGGAGTATTGACGCTTCCACTCATCAATAGGAATGGTTGGCTTTCCAAGGGCCTCAATTGGGTGCTTAGCCTTTGGTGCAGGTGGAGCCTCATCCTCTTCATCCTCGACTACCTTTGGCTTCGGCTTAGGAGCCTCCTTCTTGGCCTCCTTCTTTGGGGCAGCTTCCTTCTTTGGGGGAGTGTACTTGATGGCTTCATCAATGAAGGTGAGCTTGTCAACGACAGCGGAGTAGATTGGCTGGTTGTAGACGGTCTCGTACCAACGGGTTACGTTGGGGTTCTCGGCACGCCACTTCTTGTCGAAGAAGAATTGGAAACCACGGGAGATGATACCAGCAGCGTAGAGATCAGCAAGGGTGATACGCTCACCGGCAAGGTATGTGTTGTTTTGAAGGTGGGCCTCGACGACACCGACGGCCTTCAAAGCAGCCTTGGATGAGTTCTCAACAGCGAGCTTGTTGTACGGGGAACGTCCGATCAAAGGACCGAACCAACCTCCGAGAGCAGTGAGAACATCGTGGTTGAAATAAGACATCCACTTGAGAATGGTGGCATAGCTATGATCTTGTTAGTTGCGGAAAAGATGGGGTGAGTCAAGAGTGAGTCAACTTACTCTTGCTTGGTCTTGCCGAGGAGGGTGGTCTTCTCGTTTTGGGAGGTGACTAAAATCTGGTCAGCAATCAATTCAAAGTAGATACTGTGGATAAAAAGTGAAGGATGTGAATATGCTCAGAGTCTAATTAATTTAAAAAATCAACACGGATGATTAAGACAGGGATAACTGTATGACATTTTTCTTCATCATGGCATATGTGTGTGGGGGTGAAGTTGAACTTGGAGGGACCAAGCAACGTGTGAAACAGAGAGGAATGTGCGACATACTGTAGATGGCGATGGCGAGGGCCTCGTGGAGAACGTAACCGTCGGCACCCTCGAATGTAGGAACCTTTCCAAGAGCGTTGAGCTTGAGGTACTCGGCTGGGACTCCTTTGGAAGGCTCAGTATGGACGAGCTCGAGATCGACGTTGTTTGCCTTTGCAACTGCTTGGATAGCAATTGAGCGGGGGTTACCCTATGGAAATTGTCAGTCACTGGTCTGCGGAGGGGTGCTCGGAAGCTGAGCAGAAACTGGATTGACTTACCGGATAGGTGTAGAGTTTTCCGAAAGCCATGTTTGCGGTGTTGTTGATCTGTTGGACAGAGTTGAAGGAGGACGAGTTAAGAAGAGCTCGCAAAAATTCAAATATCTAGTGGCGGGGCATACGCGCCTTGCCTGTTGTGGCCTAGCTTAGCCGCGGGTAGCTTTTCACGTGACCATTCAAAAAAGTTGATGCCGAGCCGTAAGGAGACGGGATTTGGAAGGTTGACCAGCAATCAACTCAAGCCCATCCACCACACAAAGTACATTGGGGCGGCCATATCTTCACAATGAAGGTATCGTGGCTTCCCATAAGTCTGAGGGAGAGTTTGCAATGCGCACATTCTCCCAGACCCCTCGCGTCCTGCAGACAACAAGCTCTCAACATCCGACCTAGACAATTTACCACAGCTTCGCGAATGCGAGCCATTGCAGCCCCGGAGATCAATTTTGGAAGGGAAAGGAGGAACCGAGGGAGAGAGCAACAAGGAGGACAGGCATATCAGGATGGAAACGACGAGGAACCTGTATTCGTGGCTCGACTCTTGCCAGCATCTCCGTCATATTTCACCGCGCAACCTATTTTCACCGACGACCTTTTGGTTTTACAGAATCTCCTGACGAAGCACGCGGCACTGCCTGTTGTAAAGCCAGGAGAGCATCCCAGAGTGGCATGGCGAACCCTCCCCGAATATCGAGACCGAGTCGGCGAGACTGTGAAGGCAGCTAAATACCATAAAATTGTCGAGCTCCTCGCCCGTCTCAATCAGATACACCCATCCGTTATACCCGAAGAGGTGCAAACTGCCCTCAACGAATACAAACGAGATATCAATCCGTTCAAGAACGAGCCCAAGATTGCGCCTGTAGACAAAATGGGAAGAACACTAGGAGCTGGTCGGAGAAAGTCTGCCACGGCAAGAGCGTGGCTTGTTGAAGGTACGGGAGAGGTTTTGGTTAATGGTAAAACATTAGCGGATGCATTCGGACGTATTCATGATAGAGAAAGTGTCATATGGGCCTTGAAGGCAACGAATCGAATCGACAAGTATAACGTATGGGCAATGTCGATGGGAGGTGGAACAACAGGTCAGGCGGAAGCCTTGACATTGGCAGTCGGAAAGGCATTGATGGCACATGAGCCTGCATTGAAGCCGGCTTTACGGAGAGGTGAGTTCATTTCTTGTAGCCCTGTGATGGAATTATGATACAAGATTGCTAACAATTCAACTAGCTGGATGCTTGACCCGTGATCCCAAGAGAGTTGAGAGAAAGAAGCCTGGGCACGTCAAGGCAAGGAAAATGCCCGCGTGGGTCAAGAGATAGATTTTGTGTGTATTATTTTGTACGAAGATATGTAGTGTATTTGAGGAAATGGCGATATGTTTCCAATCATTTTACTGCATTTTCCATCTGTTTGTAGCAGCACTTTGTCTTTATTTTTGTCTTTGCAAGGCTTCTATCTCGAGGGGATACTATATTCGAGTGGATACCTCGCCATCGCTTTTTATTGAACATCTTGAAACCTTACTTGCTCATATATGAGTTCTGCTTGCTACTTTACACCCAGACATCAAGTCGTGCTGACTTGGAAGAGTCTATTCCTTTTTGAACTCGCCCTGAAAGACTCTAGAAGCGTCCTTCAATTGAAAATTGCACTGGAATTCTTCCCAGATGATGATATTTCTACGCCGGGGTTCTGTTGGTAATTCCTTGTCTTGAATAGTCTCCCAATTACGGTGACTTACCACACATTATCTCGATGTACATTACATCCTGCGGCAAGCTAAAAAATATGATTTGCCACTACTATTACCTTTTTCCTTCATACTCTCTTCTCCTCTCAGAAGACTTTTCGCAAGGTATGCTTGATGGCTCACACGAAGAGTAACATAAGCTTCGTTGGTTCAAAATTCTCTCTTTAAATGGAGAGGGAGATCCTACCGTGCAAATCTTGAAGTGATTGAAGGCTCTATGCATAATATAGCATGACAAACTTCTCTCAATTCATCAAAAAGGTCACCATCTCCCAAGTATAAGGCCTTTACCTCCATTACCTCCATTACCTCCACTTCAACTTCCAAGTCTAACCAAGCATAGCTCTCTAAATGCAAAGTCAGTAACTTCCAAGCTCTGTCGCCATCTTTCAAACTCTCGACTTGCTTCTCTTCAAATTCAATGAAACCAGCTTTGTCCACAGTTCTAGGTTAGCAACTCCCGGACTCTTTGATGCCATTCCAATCCCGTCTCGTAGTCAATGAGTGAAACTACCAGTCACAGTGCAAGAAGCCCCCACCTCATATCACAACCCCACTCGAGAACCAAAAACCTTTGTATCCCCAATTCGCTAGGATATTTTCAATTCTAGTATTCAGGAGAACCAAGTCAAGTACAGAAAGTTCCGAAGTCTTCGAAAGTAAGATGTTTTGGATACTTAACCAAAAAAAAAAAAAAAGGAATCGATTATTTAGGACACAGATGTACATAAGTCATGCACAAAGACCCTCACACTATTTCTTTCCAAGTCCGCACACAACTAATTTAATTATAACTTTTTATTAACCACAACACTTTTTAAACTTTAAAAACTGTATGGCATTACAAGCTATAGTCTTTACAAGTACATTACACTAACTTATAAACACAAAAGAGTGTTATATTAAGAAGTTGTATATATATATATATATGTATAAAGTTATGGTTGTATACTTGGTTTATGCAAGACTTACTATAGTCGCCCCGTGTTTTCCACGCTCTAACCAATGATAATTTTATGCAAATCTGTGTCCCAAATAATCGATTCCCAAAAAACGATTGCTAAATGTGATTATTCAAGAATGTTTAGAATAATCAGGTTAGCTAGATAGAGTTCGGAGATTTGTATATATTCTAGACTCGTAGCAACTATGTGGTTCAATTCTATAAACGATAAACAATGAATGATAAATAACAAACCCACTCCACCAAGAAAAACCAGAACGAAAAAGAGAAATAAATAAATGCGAACCTCAATAAAGATACAGCGTCTTACATCCCTCTCTCTCAAATTTCATAAACGATCCATCGAATCCAGAAGAAGTCTACGTTTCTTTCAACACCCTGACTACGCGCTAAACATCCATATTCTCACATCCACGTCTCCACACTTCTCCGCCTCCTCCTTCAATCTTGAAGATTTCTCTACTGGATTCTGGGACATTCGCTATTAATCGAAAACCGGGGTTTTCCCTATACCCTACAGTATCCAAAAAATACAAGATACGAAATCGTAGCTCGACGAGTTATAAATAAAATAGCAATATACCAACCATGATGTAACATAACCCCAAGTTCCAACCTTTCAAATCTTCCAATCCGCAAATATTCTTCGACTGAAGAAAAGAAGAAAACTCAAGTGTGATCTCAAAACGTTCGTGTGCCTCCTAACGTGAAGAAGGTACGATCCTCTAGTCGAAAATTGATCGAAGTGGTACCTACGGTATCAAGAGACAGCTTCACCCACCAATATCCCATCCTCCCATCCTCCCATCCTCCCTCCCAACCTCCTCACAGCACTCATTATTCTCGACATAAAGAGAAACTAGAAGTAGACAAGCAACTCACTTGAGAACTGGCTTCATAGCTTTCATACCAAGTTTCCTAGACACCTACCTTCCTGCACTCTTGTAGGTGTCTGGGATATCTTTCTGGGACGTAATAGGCTTTCTTACTTGAGAGGATTAATGGTCTGTAGATGTCTTGGTTTGATTGGTATTATAGGTTGAAGGGGATTCGATGGCAAGTGGGTGGGATATCGTAGTGAAGTCGCTAGTTTGGAATCTGTTGTGTTAAGCAGCAGGGATTTTGGGGGAAATTTGGGTCGTGAACCTTTCACATCACAATCAATAAACGGAGAAGAAACCCACAACAGTTAAACGAAACTTTGAATCCTTCTCCTGGGATCTCCCCCCTCCCCTCTCCCGACTCTCGGTTATGGCGAGCAATACTGGCAGCACCCCTCTCGAATCCGCTTCCAACAACTACGGTTATGCTCGAGACACAGCTCGTAGGCAAACCCCAATCCGATCCCCGGTCAGGACCTATCTCCATTACGCAGGGTAGAATGGAAAGAATTGAAGCGGCCCAACCAAAAACCGAGACCACAGCACAACGCCTAACCATTTGCCATTCACCTACCACCCCCAAGTAAAACTGGCTCTCACCCGCTCTCACCACCTTGGAAACTTTACAGATTCTAGGACATCAAAAGTATCCACCGAAAAAAGTTCAGGAGAATCAAGAACAAACCGACCTCTTAATTCCTCTAAACAATCTCAGAAAATGAATGTAACAGTTCTAGAACATGCGAAGCGATAGCGGGCTTCTTTCACCCCAGTTCTCTACGGATACCAAGGCATTGGCAGCAACATCCAAAAATTCATCCATAAAGAGACAAAGGGGTCGTTTCAAGTAATGTATTATTTCCCTCACCAAACTAGCCACCCTAAGCTAAACGCTATGCATAATGCCATGCTTATGATACATAGTCAAAGACCAAAAATCAATCTTTCAAAGTGCCCATTCACTCAGGTCATCCGAGGGAGTGACGAATGGTTCGTCGATGCGTTTTATGGCGAAGTCACTGCAGAGTATGCTATTCGAAAGAATTAGCCATTGTATTAGAGAAGCGAGAGGGGATTCTGTCAAGAGGGCGTGGAAGCGAGTGAGAGAAAAGAACAAAGGAAATGAAAGAAAGAAAACAAAACATACCAACTCCCAGCAACCAACCCATCCAACTCCGCAACCATAGCCTCCCTCTTCTTCCCCGTTACCATCCCCTTACTAACCAACATCTGCACCTCCCTAATCCTCTTCCCCATCGCAACACCCACCTGCTCCATAACCTTGCGTCCCAAACAATCACTATGAAAAGCATGTTGACAAGGGAAGACAAAGAACTGTCTACTCAACAACGGCAAAGAGCAAACATAGCATTTCTCACCCGGCTCCACAATCGCATATCTCTGATCTAGAGCCTTGATGTCAACCTTGATGTTTGACGCTGTTTGCGAAGACTCATCCATTTCTTTTTTCAGGGCTTCGATGTTACGAGAGTAATCCTCGAGGGCGGTACAGATTTCTTCTTTGAAATCGTCGATGACTACGAAGTCTGGGAAAAAGGGGATGAGATCTTCGATTTTCAAAAGATCACACCGTTTCAAAAACTCAATCGCGGTTTTAATCCCATTACTCTGGGAAATAACCTTCTTCGCAACAGCGAGCCACAATTTCTTCCTCAAAGGCGGGTCAGAAACAGGACGATCGGCAATGATGGATGCAAGATCTATCTGCGAGTGTGCGAGGGCTAGTTCGACCGCTTGAAGATATTGACCCATGGTGCTGTAGATGAAGACGCAAGATTGGACGCGCGAGTGTTGGATGCAGAGACGGAGGGCGAAGTCGGCGTCGAAACTTGGTTCGTCGCCTTGGGATTCGAGGTAGGCGAGGAGTCCCGATTCATCTTTGGAAGAGTGGGAAGCGTAGATGGAGATTAGGGTGTTGTGTACGGCTGCGTCGGTGGAGTTAAGTTGGTTGATGACATGAAGGAGGTATCGAATTGCTTGATTTTTTGAGAGTGGTCCCTGGAAATTTCGATCGTAGGTTAGTAATGCTGGAATGAGGTTGCGAGCTTTGAGATCTGAGTGTCTCATGAGAATATCAACGAGATCTGTGGCGACATGTGTGATGAGGCCACTGCTGTAGCGGTAGAATATTTCGGGGTCTGTCTGCTTCTTGAGAACGTCAAGAACTTCCGTCCATCGCTCTCTTTGCATCCAGTATGCCAAAACGTAATTGTAGTCATTTACAGCACTGGCAAAGTACAAGAGCTCCTCTTCTCGACCATGACTGCTAATAATATCATATGCTGTTTTTTGATCGAGATCTGATTTGTGCTTTTTTACAAAGTCTTGGAACTCTCCACGGATGGTTTCCAGCTGATCTTTGGTCTGAGATGTGTTGAGGGTCTCCGATAATTCTGCCTTGGTTATGATGGTATCATCCAGGGAATTAAGTTTTGACATGAAAACTTCCACGAGCCAGCTCGCAATCATCATACGCTGCATAATTGAGGACTTTTTGTATGTGGTAATCTTCGTCAAAAGATACTTTCTCAAAGCATCTTGCTGGTCGTTGTCAACAAAGGTTAGAGCCACTTGCTCGAAAGGTTTGCTGCTCTTTCCATATACACCAGCCGCCTCAAGATATGCACCTTTGGTGATGAGATAGTCACCAGAAGCCGTTGCAACGGCATCTTTCTGTGCTGGATTTCGAGCATATCTCAAAGCCGCGTCAAAGTGTTCTGTTGCCAACATGACTTTCCAAACATCGCGGTCTTCATCTGTAACCACAATTTCAAAAATCTCTTGCGCCGTAAACAGCCAAAAGGTATTCTTTTGCTGATCTGCGAATAATCCTAGAGCTTTTTGTCCAGGGTCTAACACAACCCGATCGAATATCACCCTATCGTCCAGTCTGTTGACGGCGACGACGCGGTTTCCAACCAAGTGGAGAATATGCCATTGGGTCAGAGCAATCGAATCCACGGGATCTGCAGCTGCCTTCTTCCTCCCACTGGGTGCCTCTGCGACAGGCAATTGAGATCTAGGCAACAGTTTTGCTTCTCCAAATAACTTGGTACCTAATTCAGGTGCCGCAGGTGAGGTAAGTAACCGGCCATAATAAACCCCTTGTGATGATAACCACGCGAATACCCGGTCCGGAGTCAAACTTTCAAATGTGTTCAAATCTGGAGGATCCGGGGAAACAACAAGTGTAGAGGGCGCCGCATTTGAAACCTTGGATATCTCATGGACCGTCGGTTGCTCTGTTTCAAACAGTTTTGTGAATATGGAAGCTCCTCCCTCGTGGGTGACTTTGCCAATCTTCCCAATCAAATGTAGAATCCTGCTTTGTGTGGTGATCAAAACTCTCCGTACGTCTGGTTTTCCTGTGACAAGGTCCACCCATAACCCGGTTATTGGACCATCAGAGAGCTTCTGTAAAGTTTTGAGATATTTATCCTCCTTTCGGTAGAATTCGGTTGACGTCTCGATATATCCCTCGTAAATATTCCCATCAGATGCCCCGATCAAAATCTCTCTTGTAGAAGCCGTAGGCAGGGAAGGGTTCCATCCTATCGATTCGATCGCAACGCCCCGTAGTCGCGAGAGGGGTGTGGGTTTTTTCGATTGCGTATGGAGGTAATAGTTCTCCCCAAGAGCCGTACAAATAATCAAATGCGAAGCGGTGGGGTCGAGGAACATGCGCCGTATAACGCCTACTTCAGAAACTCTCTTGGGCAAATCGATATCTAATGTATTCTCAGTAAAGCACATTGGTATAATAATCCAAGATCCTCACCATCAATATCCGCCGGATTATCAAGGTCTATGCGGAGTATTCTACCATTCGCAAGGGCTAGTACTAGGACATTGTTTGCGACCTGGGCAGCCACGAAATCGGAGGCTATTGGGAATTGGAGTTGAACTGGTTCAACATTGAATATGGGCAGGGAATTCTCAGTGAGATCCTGCAGGTTTCTTGCGGCTACATAGCCGTTTGACGGGTCGAGAGCCATTCGACGTGGTGAGTGAGCTACCTCATGGTCCTTGTGGAGTTGCTCCGAGGCTGCGTAAGAGGTCCAAGGCTGATGATAGCTTTCGGCGAAGGATTAACTTTCGACCGAGAATGAATAATTATGCCTAAGGCCGTAAGGAAAACGATATAGTCACATGGAAATAGAAGCTCGCAGTGGAAATAAACAACCCCCTGTTAGACTTCTAGATAGACTCGAGAAGGTAAATTACGTTAGAACTATTATTCCAAAATACCTGTATAATATTCCTAAAATGTTCCATTTTTTAAGGATTAATTTACTTGAATTACCTTAGAAAGTTGGAACAACGAGGGCAGGTACGAAACCTGAAGTATTTTTCTGAGAGCTGAGTAATAAATGAAGTGATATCAAAAATCTATTTTAAGCATCATCCCCCCAAATCCCATCCCATCAGTCGTCCACCAAAAGCCCATGCAAAAAACAACCGCCCAATCTCCCGCAGGCATCATATATTTCATGCATATACACCATGTCTCCCCCCAAGACCCGACGAACCAGAAAACGACGCAGAGAACCAGCATGAAAAAATGTCCTAATTAGACATGTATCAAACGTGGGAAGAGAGTTGTCATCTCATCTGGTGTACGTATAGGATTTCAAAAATAATATGTCTACTTACTGTAAGCTGTGCAGGTTGGGTTGGTTATCATTAGATATCAGCATATAGCGATAGGGAGGTATGCGGTCATTGTCAGACAGACGAAACGGCGATAGTAACTTACTATAATACGGACTCCTAATCATGGAGAAGCTTGAATACCTTTTTTGAGAAAAGGGGAAAGTCTTACCTAGGTATTCTCATCATGCTGACCACCTTTCTCCCTTCTCCTCTCCTTCCCCGTATTTCTTAAAAAAAGATCCAGAAAATCCCAAACTCCGACCTCGTCACCCTAACATTACGCATCGCATCCCCATCAAAAAAAAGTCTAGTTGACATGTTGGTCGTCGTTGTTGTTTGACGTATCCTGCCGGCAGTGCATGTTTCGTTTCAAGATGGTTGACTGCCAGAGGGCCTGTGCTCATTGGATTTAGAAACAATTTATTTTTCAGAGGAACATGTGGCCCAGTTGCGTGGCTTTTTTACGACTGCTGTTTTGAATTCTTTGATACTTGGACGACTGTGCCTTTCTCCCAAGGAATCGGTTCCGAAGGAGCAACAAAGGTCAGAGCTTCTTTTCTCTTTTCGGAATGGAATCACGAAATCCTTCGTACTTGTTTTGTACCTCTCGTACACATGGAGCCAAAGAAAGACGATTTTGGTGGTTTCACAGGATCGTCAGGCCTTGGTAACGTTCCAATTCCCCCTGAGGCTGACTTTGTAAAATCGTAGAACTCCGAGGCTGTGTAACTGTAACTCTTGACCAAAGTTCAAACGAGGGCAATTTGATATCAAGAGAAAATAAGCTCGAGGAGGGGTTGAGTTTGAAGCTCCTGTCCTGTTCCCTCCGAGACCATAAGCGCTGGCTTCAGGTTGATGACCGCGCGGGTACCATTGAGATGAAAGGGAACATGTTATGATCATCACGATCATAACCCAGATCAACACTTGATGTCGTCGTTGATGATGGCATTGACAGGTGGGAAATGAGATCTTCATGAAGCACTCTTTATGGGACGACCTTTCAGACGAATTTTCCCGGACTCGGGATGATGACCTCACATTGAGTGGTGATCACTGATCATTGCTTCAGAAGAGGGGTACGGAAGTACAAGCGAAAAACAGTCCGAAGACAACACTCAATGTAGAATTCGTTTCCCTTGAAGCTTCGTCAAAATTGTTTGAGACGAGACTGAAGCTTTTGATACTGAGGTAATTTATCACGAACGTCGCATGTGATGTTCAGAATCGGATGGGATGCTCTTGGGAGACTTGGATGACCCCCCTCCCAATCCCCCGAAGTTTGTTTTGATCCGAAGCACCCCGCAATGTGATCTTGTCCTGTCGATGCTGGGTTTACTTTGCCCTAAACCTAAGGTTCTTTGGATTCTCACGAGCTTTAGTTTCAAACATGGCTCGTTACAGCTTCCACCCTTTTCGGGGATGCGGTGGGTCGTGCGGCGTTGAGGTTGTTTCAACCATGAGCAGACGGGCGCGAGACGATTGGCTGAGAGAGATCTCCCCATTTTCGACACATCCAAAGCGGGTGTTCGATTGGCGATGGCGGTTGGCTTGTAGATGAATCAACGTCTCGGTCGCCACGAGTGACTCTTGAAGAGTGAGGTCGTGATTGAGTGAATTTAGAGTGAGAGAGTACCAGCAAGGCAGTTGTGAGGGTGGGTAAGAAAGTGGGAGGACGAGAGAGTATTTGAAATGTTTGTACAGTATGCAGTATGCATATGTACCGTCATGGGAGTATCGGCCCCCAACCAAGGTCTTGCTATTTGCCCAATCGACGAGGTGCTTCCAGCCTCTGCATATTGACCTGCCATCACAGTTACTGTAGCTAGAGCTTCTACAGGCTGCATCCATTGCAACCACTGCAACCACCTGTTCGCCACGAGCCTGGATTACGGTGGGAGAAACATGTCTCTGTTGAAAAGCGAGAGAAACACTCGAGCACTGGCGGTCAGGAAAGCGAGAAAGCGAGAAAGCCTCGTAAACTCTGCTGAGGTCTCGAAGGTCGAAGGTAGCGTTCTGTAAGCTCCAGCGCAAAGAGCATCAAAGCTCCGAGCCAACAGCCTAACACTCACCGAGAGCCAGTCTCACCACTTTTATCCCCCCGTATCAGATAAATCTGTGGTGTTGATGGGCAATTACCTAGGTACGTTCAAACACAACAACACGGCGCTGCTGACCGCGTGTTTGTCTTTTCTCGGAATCTCAGGCCATAGAAGGGGGAAGATTGATGTTGTTTCTTTGTTTTGTCCTAAATAGCATGCCACCAGCGAGATAGAAGAGAAGGGGAGGTGGAGCTCATGGAGGCGTACAGGACTGACTGGACTTGGCCCCTGAAAAGACTTCGGAGCTTGCCTTGGTAGCTGGGATGAGCGTCTGAATTTAGCTTCTGCTCGCAAGGAAGTCGGTTGACAGCGGCGGGAGTGAGGGGGAGGGGAGGGGGGCAGATTCGCAGAAGCGGTGGAAGAGGAGTTTCAGACCATCGCTCCTTCCCTGCACATCTGTACTATCCTTGCTCCTGCTCTTGCTCTTGCCCCGTAAGGTTGGTGTTGGTGACCTGAAGTTTATCAGCAGCGCCAGTGAGACCAGTGGAGTGAGACCAGTGAGGCCAGTGAGGCCAGTGAGACCAGCCTGTAAGAGCAGAGCCTATTGCACCGTGACGAGAAGGCCAGAGGACTAAACCACCACGCCATCCCTCTCCTCTCTTTGTTCCCTCATGTTGTCTGGCCCTTCGTAAAGAAGAAGAAAAGTGAATTTATTCCATCATTGTCTCGCATCTTCTTTATCCTCGGAATCACTGGTTTGATTCCTCGCATCCAAAAGTCTCTCAACTTCGGCTCCCGGTACCCTCCCAAAATCCCCTTTCCCTTCTGGGACAATCCGATCCACCAGCGAAACCCGAAACACTGCCTCGTCGTTCTGCGGAGGGAAAGCCATCACTCTCCAAAGCGAAAGGCAAAAGTCATCCTCCACACTGTCCACATAAACAAGAAGAGCCCAAGAAAACATCCCCGACCACCTCCCCCCGGCACGCAATCAACCTCAGCTTCCTGTCCTCAAAACGGTCAATTGTCCCCATACTGCTGGACCCTCTCTACTCTACTTCTATCCTCGTCTTCGCCCTCACGCTTCGATCCGACCTTTTTGTCACCCACCACCCGCCGACGACCTCTCCCCCGACACCCTCGACTAACCCGTACCTCAGCAAACCCCATGCATCACTAACATTCCCTTCACAATGGCCATGTTAGCTTCCAAAACGCCCTTCCCGGCGCCTCTACTCTCCAGCTCCAACCTTTCCTCCTCCTCACAGTCGGCAGGTCAGTCAAGTCGTCGCGCGCCCGCCGTCATGACATCGAGTCAATCCTTTGTCAGCCCTACCGAATCCGAGTTCTCTGATATGGACGGGCCAGAATCAGCAAAGAATTGGGACGAGGAGAAGGTGTGTGACTGGTTACGGAGTATCAACTGCGGAGACTATGAGAAGTTATTCCGAAAGAACAACATCACGGGCGATAACCTGTTGGAGATGGACAAGGCGGTTCTGCAAGAGATGGGTATTGAGAAGATTGGAGATCGCGTCCGTCTCTTCCTGGGCATCAAGAAATTGAGAACCAAGGCATACGCGAACCAGAAGAAGAGAAATAGGGTGAGTGGTGATGGCTTGGCTACGTGATGAACGAGGCTAACATGAATAGGATTCCTTTGCTGGACTCGACCCCTATACACCATCATCTTCTGGTTCCCCTCGACCTCCTACTTCCGGACGGCCCATGCCAACTCCTACTGCGAACAAGAGATGGTCTACATACGAAGGCTTCAATCCCTCAGCGACAGCTACCATTCCAGAGAATGTCAAGTCTCCATCGCGACCAAACTCCCCAATGACGGCAACAGAAGTTCGTGCTGTTCGCCAAAACAGAAATCCAGTCATGAGCCCAGCTGAGATGGCAAGAAGGGAACATATTCAACAAGGCTATTTTAATAATTCAAGTGGGCCTTCAAGTGCAACAACGATCAATGGTCGACACCCTGGAACCCCTGGAGATGGTCCACAAACTGCACGATTAATTAATACACATACACGAGGTACTGCCGCAAATGGATCCATCGATGCCAGCTCGGTCATGGCACAACTTCCACACGGACAAGGCCTGATCCGAGTAATTTCTTCGGGCGGATTAACCAAAGTTTTCAGGGTCGCTGATTGCAACTCATGTGACGATTTCATGAGACTAACACTGAGAAAATTCGGAGCTCGGGAAGATCACGATAGAAATTATTGTTTCTGGGTACTCAACGGACTGAAGCCTGATCCAAAACAATGTCGCCGCCTATCGGAAACAGAGTTGTGGAGAATTATCAAGGATCACACTCGAGGTGAACGAAACCGTCTCATTCTCAGAAAGATCCACCAGGGAGAACCTGGCGAGGCTGAACTCACACGTGCATCTACCATTGCCATTGAAGAAATCAATGTCAACCACGCCAAAAACATAGAGAGGGGAGGTAAAGCTGGAAAGATACTGGGCGAATCATATACCGAGGGTCTAAAGAATTCTCAACAGCCTCTTTCACCAGCTTCATTCCAGTCAACCGGTTCCGCGGTGTCCGCAGGGGAACGACAACAACATTTCGATAATGCAGCGATGGACCTTGAAAGAGGTGCAGTCGATCATGCACGACTAAGGGAACCAACAAGAAGGCAGGCACCTGGCAGTGGAAGCAGTGGTAGCAGTAAGAAGGGAGGCGTTCTTCGTCAGTTCTTTGGGCAAAGACCTCCCAGTGAGCTCATCACTTCGGATTTGACAACCTACTTCCCGGATCACCCACGAGAAGAAATTGATCGTACAGCTCGACTATCCCTTCGAAGATCTACGCGCCTCAGCAAAGTCAACAGTCGCCTAAGTGTCGCCAGCAATCTAAGCTTCGCTTCCAGTGTTGGAGATGCCCCGCCAATGCCCACTATCGCTGATACCTGGTTGAGTGGAAATGGTAGTCACCTTGCCAAGGTTCGACCGTTAGATTTATCGAGAGGTAACCGGTACAGAGACTCAACGGCCTCGTCGTTACTGGAGCCTCTACAAGAAGAGTCACCAATCGAACCAAACCGAAAATCCTACGTCTCTTTTGATAGTGGCAGTGGATCAGATACTACAAATGTCAACGTCACCGACCCAGATGGAAACACACAGAGCTACTTTGACGAAGCTAGCACAGAGGCCAGCGGATCATTACGAGATCTTAGCCAGGCTTTGGACGATGATGGAGAGGATGCTGATGAAGAGCTGCAAAGCTTTTTGGCTGGCGATTCTTGGGATGATAGTAAATGGATGAAGGGTGCACTCATTGGACAGGGTTCCTTTGGAAGTGTTTACTTGGCTCTTCACGCTGTTACTGGAGAACTATTAGCTGTCAAGCAGGTCGAAGCACCTGCACCAGGAGTCAACAGCGCCAACGATTCGAGAAAGAAGAGTATGATCGATGCGCTTAAGCGTGAGATCAGTCTTCTCCGCGACCTTCAACATCCCAACATTGTACAATACCTCGGAGCAAGTTCGTCTGCAGAGCATCTTAATATTTTCTTGGAATATGTTCCTGGTGGATCGGTTCAGACTATGCTCAACTCTTATGGTGCTCTGAGAGAGCCACTTATTCGCAGCTTTGTTCGACAGATCGTTACTGGACTTGCGTACCTACACGGTCGGGATATTATTCACAGAGATATCAAGGGCGCCAATATTCTTGTTGACAACAAGGGTGGGATCAAGATTTCCGATTTCGGTATCTCGAAGAAGATGGAGGCTTCGAATATCCTCACCGGAGCAGCAAACAACAAGAATCGACCTTCATTACAAGGTTCCGTGTTCTGGATGGCTCCTGAAGTTGTCAAACAAACTTCGTATACTCGAAAGGCGGATATTTGGTCCCTGGGTTGTCTGGTTGTTGAGATGATGACTGGAACACATCCTTTCCCGGATTGCTCGCAGCTTCAGGCTATCTTTAAGATTGGTGGTGCTAAGATCAGCCCAACCATTCCTGATGATGCCAGCGAGGAAGCTGTGACTTTCTTACAACAAACATTTGAGGTTGAGCATGTGAAGAGACCCAGCGCTGAAGAGCTGCTGTTTAGTCCTTTCCTCAATCCTATTACATAAACACATACACACTACGACAAACGTTTGGTTGGATATCTTGGGTCTGACGATGTTACACACACTTTTTTCCTTTTTTTCTTTCTTTCTAGAGTCGGGCTTGCATTGGGGATGTGGTAATTGCATAGCATATGATGGTGGATCTCTTTTTTTTTCTTTTTCTTTTTTTGGCTGATAACCTTTTCTATTTGTATAAAAGACTTCACTTCTGATGTTTACATGAAAAAAAAACAATGGGCTTCTACTTTTATTAGATGGCATGACAGGAAGGGGGGGATATTGGGAATTGGCTTGATGCCTGATGATGAGAAGGAGGAATGGATGGGGTTAATTCTTGAGGAATTTCTGGGATGGGATGAACGGGATTTATCATCATGGATGGACTTGGGATGGGATATTTTGTACAAATATACAAAGGATATTTTCGAATGAAGGCATATGATACAGTACCCGTACTCTTTTTTTGGTGGCTCATTTTTGATCCGTGATGTGAATTTTTGTGTGGGTTGTCATTTGAGTATTTCGACTGGTTTTTTACCTTAGGGGTCGAGCGGACTCAGCGGAGAGCTGTTTGATAATCCCGCTTGATTTTTACTTTTTGTTTGTAGTCGTGAAGGAGTGGTTCCTTTCATTTACTTTTCTTATCGTCTCTTCTCTTGTGTAGAAAGAGAGTAAGAGATAGTTTTCGTAGTCCCGCGGGGTAGGGGGGCAATTTTGTTTCTAGGTTTGTTTCTAGGTTTGTTTGTTTCTCATTCTTCCCTTCCCCCGCTTGAACTTGAAGAAGGGAGTGGTGGTTGTTGTTTAGACCTTTTGAGGGATTGAAAAAAAAAGGGGGGGGGGTTCTTTGTTTTCTTTGGATGAGATGATGTTTTTCGTTTTGTGGGAGATTTTTGGATTTTTGGATTTGGATTTGGATCTGGATTTGGGTTTGGGTTTGGCGATATCGGGGTTAGTTTGGGGGTTTTTTTGGTTGGTCGTGTATAGAGGAGGATGGGAAGGCGAATCCTTGAGTTTCTTGAGATTTTTGGTGGTGTGTGTGTTTTTTTTTGGGTTTTGTTTTTGTTTTTGGTTTTTGGTGGGGATTGATTGTTTTTGGGGAGGAGTTTATTCTTTGTGAACTTGGTTTTTGTCTTCTTCTTTTTGAGTGGCTGGAGCAGAGTTGGGCACCGATACTTTTATATCGATAAATTATCAATAATCGGCTCTCGATATTAATCGATACTTTTTTGCTCTGATACGATTAGCGCGATATATCGTCAGTAAATTAGCCCGATTATTAATATATATCACTTTTTTGGAGCAAGTAACTCTATAACGTGTTTCACAAGCGAGTCGCCCACCTAAGCGGGTCGCCCACTTTCCTAGTCGCGTACTATCTACTACCTTTAAATCGTAATAGCTTAATACTACAACGTTTAATTACCTTCTTAAGAAGCTAATATTATTTTAGCGACCTAAGAACTCGAAAACAACGTGTTATTAACTAAACGAAGCGCTGTAAAGATTTACTAGGTTCCTTGAAAGACTCTCTCTAACCGACGCGCTGGAAAGCCCTTACGACGCGATTGCTAGCCTAATTCGAAAAAGCTTACGAAGCTAGAGGAGGAGGCAATAGTTAGATATATATTAGAGTTAGATTCGCGAGGGTTTTCGCCTATAAGAGAT
>JAPZOX010000908.1:0-20949 GCA_037952655.1 Hymenoscyphus sp. LP001
GTTTTAGTTAATTTAATATATTATAGTTGATTTATTAAAATTCTAAGTTTAATGCCAAGGAAAACTGATCCGGGTCCTGATATGATCCGGGTCCTGATAAACCACGTTATAGGTCTTACTAACTTAATATTCTTTATACTTAATACTACTAAATTACTTACTTTATAAGCTAGAGTAGGTAATCAGCTAGTATTTACTAACTGTTTTATACTATCTCTTATAGTAAGTAGATTCGTATATAATACTTTGAGAATTTCTTCTTGTTTACACGACGTAACGGTTAGAAGGGTGCTGTTTTCGGAGGGGTTGGACCGCTGCTTTGAGGGGTCTGCTAACCAGTTTTCGGATAATCCCGCACCTCTGCCCTTTAATACGGCCACCGTGCACCGTGCACCTTTTGGTCGCTACGCACCTCTCATCCCTGACCTGGTGGACCTCCTCATATTCTCATGGCTATCACAGTCGTCACCTCCGCTTATTATCCCCCCCGTTTCTTGAGGGGCATTACAGAGCCAGAAGAAGCTTTCTCCTAAACAGCCTTCGCTATGTTAATCAAATTCATTCTCGAGATGCCTATAAGAACGGCCATCGCGCCTCGCCGATTCCCTCTTGTGCTCATCAATCCATCGAGGTTTCTTACTTCCTCAGCCACCTCTCTATCTTCTACCCCTCTCTCCGCTCTCCTTAGTCGATCGCTGCCAATCGGCACACCTTTCGATCTGTCACCAACTATATTCTTACCTACCGCATAGCTCGTTCATCGTGCCTTGTCTCTCAATGCCCCAGCCACATTACAAGACAGGTTCCCTAACCAGCGACGATGAGACGGACAGCATAGCAGACCCTGAGACAGATAGCTTGTTTAGAAGCTATGGTGACAAGACCAGCGTAATAGACGAGTCCGACAGCGATAGCGATGCCTTGCTTTTCGAGGACGAAGCCCGGCACCCTCTAGAATACTACCTCACTGCAGCTGTTGGGAATACTAGCATAGACCTGGATTATTACGTCGTCCGAAAGGGTATTCCTGTAACTACGTATCCACATGTCAAAGGTACATCAACTCTCGTTGATACAACTGACTCATTTCAGTAAGTCAGGTACTTCTTGTATATATCGTACGATGGTAGCAGATAGAGATAGACATACAGAATACAATCGATAACCAGCGCGCTTACTTTGTGTCATACATTTGAGAGAACAACCCTGTACAGTCGTATTAATAGCAGCAGCAAAGCTCGATGTACGGCGTCTCCGGTCACGTCGGTATAGTCCTAAGACCTAAGATCGGCTTAACTAGGTAAAGGAACACCACGATTGGTATGAACAAGATATAGACCGGTTTTAGGGGACATGTACTAATCTCGTTCTATCTACGGTTACTATACCTTTATTAGAAAATATCCAGCTCAATGCTTTATTGAGGTCTCTGTAAGGAAACAAGTACAAGTTCATAGACAATTGCGACTTAGGTCAAGATATTGATTACAAGTTGATAATGAGATCGTAAGGAAACTCTGGTTTTAAGGGGAAGTTATGTATATATAAAGCTTGTACAGTTATAGAACAGGGGGTCAATCCCGTGACATCGAGAGGGTTCTGCCAAGTACACTCTCGAAGGTTCTATCACATGTATGAGTTAAGCGACATGTCACGTGCATGCATCGGGAGTACTCTAAGGCTTACTCCACGGGTGCAACCCCTTAACACCCCCTGGCCGGAGGTTAGGGCGAAGAATAACTGAACCGAGATAGAAAGTGACGATCTTAAAATAAGTTATATTATGTTACATGCGCTTATGTTACGTGGGCGGGGTTAAGTATCAAGGCAGCTACTCCTGTCCTAAGCACTTTTCTTTATATATTGTCCTAAGAATTGAGAATTATTTAAATTGATTGTAGCAAAGCGAATCTATTATACTACTACAACTTTCGACTAGAGAATCGTTTTATCTTTTGCTAAAATTAAAGCAATCTAGCTACCTAGGTACTCGTCCCTAATCTAAAATCTAGCAAAAGTATTCTATTCTAAAAGTTATTTATTTAGAAAATCTATTAAATTTGAGAGACACCTACGTATAATAGGAGGCGGAATATCAACTAGTACAAGTCTTTTCTAGTTTCGATAAGTATAGATATAATAAACAAAACGACATAAGATTTTTAAGTAAGTTTAATAACAAGGTTCTAAGTATAGTTCGTAACTAACTTATATTTGCAGAGGGTAAGAAAGCAGTGTTATTATATAGTAGTATAAACTCGAAAGATTATTAATATATATTATACTATTATAGGAGGTGAGTAGAACCGGGTTTAACGTAGCAGCTGTGAAGATTACTAATATTAGTTGACTTGTTAGTATAGGACGTAAGTAGACCTGAGCTCTATATAGCAGCTGTGAAGATTACTGATATTAGTTGACTTATTAGTATAGGACGTAAGTAGACCCGGGCTCTATACAGCAGCTGTGAAGATTGCTAATATTAATTGATTTGCTAGTGTAGTTTGTAAGTAGATTCAGATTTCAGACAGTGCTATAGAGATTACTAATATTAGTTGATTTGCTAGTATAGGAGGTAAGTAGGCCTGTGTTTATAATAGCAGATGTAAATATTACTAATGTTAGTTGACTTGCTAGTATAGCGTATAAGCAGACCCGGGTTTAGTATAGCAGCTATAAAGATTACTGATATTAGTTGGTTTACTAGTGTAGGAGGTAAGTAGGCCTGTGTTTAGGATAGTAGCTGTGAAGATTGCTAATATTAGTTAATTTTCTAATATAGTATATAAGTAGACCCCGGTTTAGCGTAGTAGCTGTAAAGATTACTAATATTAGTTAATTTGCCGGTATAGTTTATAAGTAGACCTAGGTTTATAATAGTAACTATAAAGATTACTAATATTAGTTAGTTTGCTAGTATAGGATATAAGTAGACCTGAGCTTAGTATAGCAGCTGTGAAGATTACTAATATTAGTTAATTTGCTAGTATAGTTCGTAAGTAGATTCAGATTTAGGATAGTAGCTATAACGATTACTAATATTAGTTGATTTACTAGTATAGAATATAAGTAGACCTGAGCTTAGTATAGTAGCTATAAAGATTACTAATATTAGTTTATTTACTAGTATAGGACGTAAGTTAACCTAGGCTTAGAATAATTACTATGAAGATTACTAATATTAGTTGATTTACTAGTATAGGATATAAGTATATCCGGGCTCTATATAGCAGCTGCGAAGATTACTAATATTAGTTAACTTATTAGTATAGAACGTAAGTAGACCCGGGCTCTATATAGTAGCTGTAAAGATTACTAATATTAGTTAACTTGTTAGTATAGGACGTAATTAGACCAGGGTTTAGTATAGTAGCTATGGAGATTACTAATATTAGTTGGTTTACTAGTATAGGAGGTAAGTAGACCGGGGTTTATAACAGCAGCTGTGAATATTACTAATATTAGTTAACTTACTAGTGTAGTTCGTAAGTAGACCCGTTAGCACAGCAGTTATAAAGATTACTAATATTAGTTAATTTATTAGTATAGTTAGTAAGAAGACCCGGGTTTAGGACAAAAGCTATGACGATTGCTAATATTAGTGAATTTGCTAGTATAGGAGGTAAGTAGACCCGTGTTTAGGACAGTAGCTGTGAAGATTACTAATATTAGTTGATTTACTAGTATAGTACGTAAGTCGACCCGGGTTTAGCGTAGCAGCTATAAAAGATTACTAATATTAGTTGATTTACTAGAGTAGCGTGTAAGTAGATCCGGTTTCTTAGGACAGAAGCTATAAATATTACTAATATTAGTTGGTTTACTAGTATAGCGTGTAAGTAGACCTAGTTCTAGGATAGTAGCTATAAAGATTACTAATACTCCTTTCTTACTTTACTTATTTAGTACGTAAGTATATTTATATACTAGTTAAGATTAATCTTCTATTACTATTATACTAACTATATTATAGCTTAATAGCTAATAGATTTATATCTAAGCGAATTCCTTTATAAAGAAACTTCTACGGGATCGCTTATCTAATATAGTTTTCTAACCTTTAGTTTCTTCGAACTTATATACCGTTTATACTAATATATTATCTTATTATTTCCGTCTAAATCTTAAGCCTTTTTACTTAGAAAAAACAAAGGATTCTTATTCTCTTTATAGAATCCTCTAGAAACTCTTAGACTAAAAGAACTATAACCTAAGTAATCGAGTCAACTTTGGACTTTATTAAAAAGGCTCGGTAATATTCAGAAGCGAAAATAATCTTTCTATTCTTAGAATCTATATATTTTTTATTTATTTATTACTATTTAACGTTAAGCGGAGTCTAGCTCGCGTAGGCTAGGTTCTAAAAGAGTTCTAAAATAGAGCAAATAACGCTAGAGAGGTGCTCTAGGCTATAGGGGGTGTAAACGAAAAAGCTAATTTATAAGAGGTAATTTAAAGAGAAGCTCTACTTTCGGAACAGCTCTTATCCTTAATCAGTTTTAGAACTAGGGTAAAACAAAGGAGATATATAATAAATAGAAAAGAAAAAGAAAAAGAAAAGAAGGCCTATCTATCTAGAGAGACAGATCTTAGTATAGAATACAGTCTTAAAGTAGACCTAGCTAAAGAGCTCCTCGCAGTGAAATCCAAAGAGTAGTTAAGAGTTCTTCTTAGCCTTAGCTAACAGCTTAGAGCCTTTGTTATTTGCTAGCCTATAAAAGAGTAGGTAGAACTAGGTCTTAGCCTTCCTACACTTACAGTTCCCTGAATTAAGTAGCGAGTCAAAGTGAAAGAAGCGAAGATAGTAAGTAGTAAAGTCTCTATGTCTAGAATAAGTAGTAATTAAGCAAGCAAGGACCTCTCTTAGCAACTAGAGAGACTTGGGCTTCAAGAACCAGGTACAGAGCTCTAAGTCCTTATAATTAGCTGGGAGTATAGTATTCCAGAGCTTTCTCGCAAGCCAAACCCCTCTCTCCTTTACCTCTCTCTTAAGCGTAGCTGTATAGAGTAAAGATAGAGGGTCAGGAGGAGGAATCCGCGCCGCTCTCTCTACAGCTTTGTCTACAATCTTATTACTAAGGATACCTATATAGCTAGGACACTACCTTGTCTATATTTTCCTAGAGTAAGATTAAGCTAATTCGTTAACCTTGTTAAAGGTTTCTTATAAGGTGCTATAGAACTAGTAGGTTAACTATAGTATAGCTTTAAGGTTATTAAGGCAGATCTAGTACTTTCTAGCTAAAGGCTAGAAAGAGGAGTCTAGGGCTAGTTCTAGGCTATATAGAGCAGCTCTAGCCTCCGCGTTATATATCTCTAACCCTTTACCGAAGGAGAAGATCTTAGTATTAAGAATAGCCCTCTCTCTTATTAAGTATACGTCTTCGCTAGTACTCTTGTTATCTAAGTAAGAGCTATTAGTAAATACTACTAGGTCGGTAAAAGGAACCGTAGATAGGAATTCAAGGAATTTAGTTTTAAAAGAGCTCCTATCTCTACTAAGGTCAGGTCTCGCTACCTCTAGAAGACGGGCTTAGCAGTTAAACCCCCTGTCCTATAGAGGGTCTTAAATAGAGTCGATCTCTTTAGAGAGAGAGAGGGCTTTATAAGAGCGGTAAATAAGCCTAGCTTTAGAGCTAGGGTTATTTACACATCGTTTAAGCGGGTAGGCAGGGTCTAGCCGTCGGATCCAGGCTTCTAATACCTTACTTCTTATTATAAGAGCAATTTCAAGAGCTAGGAGGCTAGATTCCATAAGGAGTACTAAGGTAGGAGTAGTCTTATATACTAGGAGGATAATCCTAGTATACTTAGCTACTACCCTGTCTAAAAGAGTTAGGTAACGGCTAATTCGGTTGTTTATAGTCCCTCCTTTTTTAGCTCTAGCTCGTCTAGGGAACCAGGTCTCGCTTCTAAAGTAGGCGATTAATAGGACATAAGCAGTAGTAGCTTGTTTTAGCAGGTAGAGAGGAGAGTCTCGTATTATATTTATTATCTCTTTTAAGGTATTAGCTACCAGCGTAGCCTTACTTGTTATTCTTTTAACATAGTTGTAGAAAGTAAGACAGGGATTAAAGAAGATACTAAGCTATCGAAGCTCTTATATCGGCTCTATTATCCTACTTCCTACTTCAATAGAAGGGGGAGGGCGGATGCCTCTTCCTTTTTGCTTTCTCTTATAAGAAAAGTGAATAAGTTCAGACTTCTCCGCGTTAAAGGTAATACCCTCGTCTATACCCTACTCTAACACACTAGCCACCTGTTTTATAAGGACCTTAATATTCCCTAGCTTAGTAGGCTCAAAAGCAAGTAATCTAATGTCGTCGGCATAGCCGAACCTTTGTAGTACTAGGAAAGAGCCTACCTCTAAGGTAAAGAGTAGCTAGATATAGAGTATAAAGAGGATCGGCGAGATAGGCGAGCTCTAAAGTAGACTATATTAAAGAGGAGTAGATGTACCTATTTCTCCGTCTAGCTTTACTTTAACAGATCTATTAGTTAGAAAGGAAGTGACCTATACTACAAAGCTATACAGCTATTCTTACTCCCTTAGTCTCTTAATTAGGCGGCTAGGGAGTACTACGTCGAAGGCACCCTTAATATCAAACGTAAGGAGGGAGGCCTCCTGTTTGTCTACGAGTGCCTTCTCTATATCGAAGGTAAGGCAGGTAGTAAGGTCTATAGCAGCTCTTAGAGAGAGGGCCCCGAACTGGTTTAGCCTAAGAACAGAGTACTTGATAGCTATCTAGGAAACTCTCTTTGTAAGAAGCCTTTCTAGCCTCTTTCCTAGGACTAAGAGTAGGGAGATTAGACGATATACTCGAGGGGACGACTTATCCTTCTTATTAGGCTTTGGAATAATAGCGACAATAGCAGTCCGGAAGATCTTCGGGTAGAACCCTATCTTAATATACCTCTTAAATAGAGAGTGTACTAGGTGCGAAATCTGGTACTAGGCAGCCTTAAAGACCTCTATTACTAGCTTATCCTCTCCTAGTACGGTAGAAGCCTTTCCTAGGACCGATTCTTCAACCTCGCGAAGAGTAAGAGCTGCCTAGAGAAGAGTATATATAGAGGTGGTTAGGGTATTAGTTAGTATATCCTCTACTTTAGCCTTGTTTATAAGTAGCTCTTATACTAGGATCTTCTACTTCTTCTAAGTAGTAAAGCCTAGCTAGCTAGTCGAGTCTCTTAAGAGAGAGGACTTATATACCCTAGTACTCTAGTGCTATTTATAAATCTTAAATATATCCTTGTTCTTCGTAGCTTTGTCGACTAGGCTACGGAAATGCTCTCTCTTTACCTTTCGGATCTTATGTCTAAGAGCCCTCTAAAGAACTTTCACAGCCTCTAGGCTAGCTTTAAGCCTCCGAGCCTTCCTAGCCTCGGCAGCCGCAGATTAACACTCCTTATTCTACTAGAGATGTTCAAATCCATACTCTCGGCCTCGCTTAGCACTACTAAGATACGTACTATATACGTACTTAATAATAAATCCTACTAAAGCCTCTAGCGATTCTGTGTCCGGCTGCTCTAGAAGCTCGAACAGCTATTACTCCTCTAGCTTTCTCTATAGAGCTATCTCAAAAGCTTTAACGTCGAGAGTGCTAAGTTTTAGAGAGGGATCCTTCTCGGCTAGGCCTCTAACGTACGGCAGGCGAGTAAGAGCTAGAAGATAATTAGAACCACACTCAAAAGTAAGGTTAACCTCTGTAGCTGCCTCTCTCTAATAGAGGTTACTAGAGTAAAAGGCTAAATCGAGAGTGTTACCGAGGTTATACGTTTATATACTAGGAGGGGTAGCAAGCTATAGCCCTCTATCCTCTATCTAGTCGATAAGTAAGAGTACTTAAGCACTCTCCTAGCCTAGGAAGTCGGGTTACTAGAGCTAGCTCTTTAGATTAAAGTCTTCGACTAGAAAAAGGTTCGTTATAAGAATGTGTTAAGAGCCGAGGACAAGGCTAACAGCCTCCCCTACTCTCTTAGCACCTATAGAAGCGTTGTATACGTTGAGAATATATAGTGTATAGCCTTAAGAGAGTGTAATCTCGACGTAAATAAGATCTCGGCATTTAAGCGAGGGGGCGATAGAGGTCTGCTAGCTTATAAGAATGCCAGTCCCTTTTCGTACGAACGTAAGTGCTCTAGAAGGCTTGATATTCCAGTCGTATATAGACGTAAAGCAGTCGTAGTTCAGGTGGCGCCTTATAATCTAACGGTCGATCTCTTTTTAGTAGATATATAGCTCCTAGATAAGTACTATATCGACTCGTTCGGAGTAGGCTAACTGTAGTACTAGCTCCTAGTACTCGCTAGACTTATATATATTAATTTATAGGACTTGGAGGCAGTAGTGTTTCGAAAACCCTTGTCTACTTATACTAAGGTAAAGAGGTTAGTGTCCGAGGTTCTCTCTCTAGAGAGGTCGTAGTATACCTCTTCTGCTATAGTAGTAGTAATAGGACTATTAGCTCTTTGTAGAATTATATTCGCCGGCGTAAGCAGGCTATCTATACTAGAGCTAGGAATAGAGAGGTTCTATAGAGTAGTAGAGAGGTCTATTTCTATGTCTAAGTTCTCGTAAGAAGAGTCTTCCTCTCTCCTTATCCGTATCTTAGTATATACTTACTAAATAGTCCTCTTATTCTCAGTTGAAGGGCGTGTCTCTGATACCTTTAGTCTAAGCTGGCACTTAGGGTCGTCGGAGGCGTAGAGGCCTCTATAGTATAGATACTTCAGTTTATACTAAGAGTGTCTAATATACCTAGAGTAGAAGGCTTTAGAGTGTTTAATACTACCGTATAGGCGGCATCGCTGGTTCTTACCACAGTTTCTTAAGTTATACTATATCTAGTACTTAGAGTACTATGTAATAGTAGAGACTTTAGAGAGGCGCTTGAAGAAGGTTCTTCTTCTAAGAAGAGACGTTATATCAGAGATAGCGTAAGAGGCTCTAGCTTCCTCTTCTTTAAAGAAAATAATCCAGGAGGTATAGTATAGCCCGTTAGAGAGGGAGCTAGTAGCTATATTAACCTTTATAGGTACTACTCCGATTCGCTCTTCTATAGCTATAGCTACTATTCTAGGTGTAGTAGAGGTAAGAGACGATATAATCGCCTCTTTTTTATTAATTTTAACAGTTTCTATACTTCGAGAGACCTCTGATAAGCGGAAAACTGCCTAGTCTTATAAGGCTTCTATTTTCGCTATAGAGAATAGAGTTTAGATAGATGCTCTCTTTATCGATAAAAGAGTATCTAGGGCTTCTTTGCTTTTAGAAATAATAGCAAATCTAGAGTTAACTGAAAGTACCTCTTATACAAGCTCTTTACAGCCTATTTTCGAGTTATAAAGGGTAAGGAAGATAGCCTAGGCAGAGTGTTTCCTTTCTAGAGAATCTAGAGATAGTCGGATAAAGACTCTAAGATTAGGTTTAGCTAGGAAGCTCTTATTCTTCTTTGGCTTTAAGGTGCCGAGCAAGGGATATAGAGGTAGAGGTAGTATTACTATTACTATTACTATTACTGTTACTATATTTTCAGGCGCTAAGGCATTCTTCGTAGTCTATACGTATGAAAATTTTCCTATAGGATCTAGAGAGAGGGAAGGAGTTGTCGAGGACGTAGGGCCGCCTCTACACGTAGTAGAGAGGGTTTTCAGAGCCGAGGGTAGTTAGAGGGTTTCCCCTAAGGTATAAGCCCGATAGAAGGCTAGGCTAAGGTTAGCGACCTAGGTATAGAAGGCTCTGAGGTAGAGTAAGAGGTCTAGGGAGGCTTTGTCGAGGGCAGTGCTTAGATAGTAGTCGACAGCTTCTACGGTACCTCTAAAGAATATTTGGCCTATAGTACTACGTTCTAGAGCTTTGGAAGTCTCGGAGACGAAGTATTATTAGATGTTTAGAAGAGAGGGAATTAGGCGTACTTCTCTCTTTCTAAGGCCTCTTCTTAGAAGCGTAGGTAAGGCTAGAGGCCTTCTTAGAGGAGTCTCTATAGAAGGAATTCAGCTTATTAAGCGAGAGTAAGAGAGATCGAGCGTTTTAGAACAAAAAATTCAGTCTACGAAAAAAGGTGTAGTCGTTAGAATCTATATAAGTTAAGATATATAAAAGAGTAAAGAAATAAGTAATTATTCTACTACTAAATAACTTACTTCTTCTTTATACTTAGAATACGTAAATAATTCTAAGAATGTTTAAGTTGGATTTCTATTATTATCTAAAATAGGTAGCGAATTCTATTTCCAGTTGCTTTATAACTAGCTTCGAGTTTACAACGAAGACTATATCTATTATCGAGGATCTAATAATTTACTACCGACTAGACTTCTTAATATTAGAGACTAGGAGAGCTCGGGTTCCTTCTACCTCTATAATAGTAAAGAAAATAAACGCGGAAGGTATATTACCTTGTCTTATTACTAAGGCTAGCTTAAAGCCGACGAAAAACTCTATATATTTAGGTATAATATTAAGTCTCGATATAGAAGTATTAACTTCGTAAAACTACTAAAGATATTTTAAGACGCTATTACTATTACTCGAAAACTTAGTATACGATTTCTTTGGATTAACTCTATTTATATTATCTAGCGTTATAAAAATTACTCTTAAGAGTATAGTAATAATAACGACTAGGAAAAAGAATCTTAAAATATAGAAAAGGTCTTTAGCTTAGCTTATTATACTATTACTACTAGCTCTACTAAAGATTCTACCTAAGGCTTTCTTAAATCACAGCTACTAATAGAGTATATATAGGTTCCTAGTTCTCTAAATAGACTAGTCTATATTTACGAAAATTTTAATAATTTTCATCGCGATATAGAAGAAGAGGTACTAAATAAACAGAGCTAGGTGTTATAAGAAAGAGCTCTATTACGCTGAACTATTTATTTCTCTATTATATAAATATATTAGGAATATAGTAAGAGAGTTTACTACGAGAGCTTTATAAGAATACGTAAGTAAGTATATTATATTTAAGTAAAAAGCTCTAATTAAAGTAATTACCTTATAGAATTTACTTTTCTATAATACTTCTATTTATAAAACCGCTTCGATTCTTTTTTTATTCTAGTTACTAATCTGTTTCTTTAGTAAAAAATCTAAAGTACTAGGCGATACTAGTTTCTCTAACTTTATTTTAAAAAAGAGTAGTAGATCGAAAATCACTCTCTTCTAGGGCCTTTTTAAAAAATACTCGAAGCTTAAACTTTCTTTTCTAACTAATAAGTCCGTTGCGATCTTTAGACTAGAGAAAAGACTCGTAGAGTCTTTCTATACCGAAGGAAAGCACGGAATTCTATAATACTACTTATATTAGAGTATTCTATAGTACTGTTCTAGAAAGAGAATAAAGCGTATAGACTATCTATCTAATAAGAAGGTTCTAACATAGTCTTAGATAGTATATAAGAGTGGAATTAGTTATATAGAAATTAAATTCAGTTAAGTAGAATAGAGTAACGCTGTTTAATAGTCCTCTAGCGAACCTAATAGACTTAAAGCTTCTATGTAGGAGTTCTAGCTTTGTATAATATAACCGGAGGATTTAGAGAATAATATATATCGTATTACTAAGAATAATAAATAAGAGTAGCTGATATTTAGTAAAGAGAATATAATAGATATAGAAAGATTAAAGTGTGTTATTATTAGAAGAGTATTATATAAAGAAGAGAAAGAAGAAGAGAAAAATCTTTCTATATTAGTTATTACTAAAGTCGAGAGAGAAAATTCTAGATATTAAAGAGCTAGAGTAGGCTTTGTCTAAGGAAGATATATTTTATTTAGAAAGAGAGACTTTAAGACTCGAATTATTTAATATTTATCTATTACTAGTATTTATTCTATAGTTAAGATTATAGACAGCTAAGGTTAATAGATTTTATATCTCTATAGTATTTATTACCTATAGTTATAGTCTATTCTTTTATTCTATTATGTCTTTTATTCTAATTTAAGATTATATAAGTATATCGTATATTTACTAAGATAGAGATATTTATACATTTATTATAGATATATATATTAAGGATAGTATAGTTAGATAAAATATAATAACTATTATAGAATTAGAGGAATTATAACACTGATATTATTATAGAGATAATATCTCTATAACGTTGATATCTATTACGTTTTTAATATTATAAGTTATATATAAAGTGTATAGTATAAGTAAAAGGTATTATATTTCTAAAAAGAATAAGCTAAAGAGAGAAAGGAGGAAGACGAGAAGCTCTTCGTATAAGGTGAAGTTTCTAATACCTAGTTAGAGCTTCTTACTCTAAGCGTTGGTAATAAGGCGATAAGAGAGGAAAAGAGGTAAAAGGCACGTGCGTAGCTAGCCGAGCTTTATTCTAGGTACTAACCTATTATATTTGATTTATAAATAGTTGTATATATAGAGAATAGGACCTGTAATTATTAATTATACGTATACTTAAACTATTAGAGTATATAAATAGATTATCTATAAAGAGAGAAAAGTCTTAAAGTAGAAGCTCTACTTAACTATCTATAATACAAGGCTAAGCTCTGTTGTCCGAAGATCTCCCTTTACTAAGTCTCGAATTTACTAAATCAAAACTATTATATAAGGTCCCTCTTTCCTATCTATTCTTTCATTTCTTAAAAGCTTTTAACCGTTCGTTTTTCGTAGGTTTAAGCTTATTAGAGAACCGATTCTCGAACGTACGTATCGAGGCAGTACTATTAATAACATTAACTAATAATTTCTATGAATTCTCTTCCTCGCTATATTCTTACTATATCCTCGCTATCTTATTAGGTACTCGAATCCTCTACCTCTTCTCCTCGAATCTACTATCTCTTCTACTGCTTATATAGTATATCCTTTATCGTCGATCGCTATATATAGAGATACTAGGTTAACTTGCTCTATTATAGAGACACCAGCGGCTAGGCTTAGTAAATTAGTATAGAAAATCGGGTAGATAGACTATAATTCGTAGAGAAGCTCTAGCTTATATAAGTAGGAGTTTATAATCTAGAGTATTCGATAAGAGTAAATATACTTAGTATTAAATTTAAGAATAGGTCTCTCTAACTTGATATTCTTTATACTTAGTATAACTATATCTCTAATTCTATATACTAGTATAGAGGACCGGTTCGTATTAGCCGATTCCTTTATACGATCTCTTATTACAAGTAAATTAGTATATAAAAGACCTAGGACCTCTTATATTTTCTAAGAAAAAGTCCGCTCTATAACAGCGTTCTATTGTCACAGTTTAAGTACGAGTACGTAGATAATTACAACTTATTTAGATTGATTAATTATAAGAAGTAAAGAGATTATTAAGAAGATCTGTCTTTTAAGCTGGTTTTAACTAGCCTATACTGGTTTATCTATAGTTATAAATTACTAAATTAATAAATACGAGTCGTATAATATCACTTCTTAATATTATCGTCGCTAGCTAGGGGATTTTATATTACTATTAAATTTCCTCTAGTAAATTTTAATATATACCTTATATTTAACTAGTATTAATTTAGTAATAATCTAAGTAAATTTTCTAGAATTAATATCTCACGTCTTAGAGTTTGGTTATATTATCTTTTAGAAGATTATTCTATTAATTAAAACGTAGTATAGTTTAGTAAACAGGGAAAGATAAACTAGATATACTAGAATAATTTAAAGACGCGCGTATATCTAGTAAACGAGGATACTAGCTATTTACTAAGAGCGGTTAGTAAAAGACAATATTATCTATAGTAGGTAAAGAGTTTAACTTTCGAATTCGCTCTAAAGTAGGATTCTAAGAATTCTAAGACGGAAACATAAGGTTTATATAGATATTACACCTATACTATAGCGGATTTCTAATAAACCGAGATATATAGATATCTCTAAGTAAAAGTAACTCTATATTTATATCTATATATCTATTATAGAGATTTGTCTTATTATAATCCTTCTTTTAAAAAAATTCTACTAATTAACTACTCTCGTCTAAAGTCTACTTCTAACTTTATAACGCGGTATTTAAATAAGGTAAGTTATAGCCCGCGGTTAAGATTCAACGTTAAAATAAGTAAGAGAAAATAGCTAGGAAGATAAGAGGCAAAGCTAGATCTAGCTATTCTTATACGCTATTCTACTTAAGATTACACTAAGATAACAAGCGGTAATCCCGTTTCTACTACTCTGTATATAAGATCCTTTATATCTAAGGCGGATTTAGTCTACTAGAGACGTAAGCACTATTAGGACTTATAGCAAATACTGATAAATCGAACTATAGAGTTGTCTATATATAAGAAGAGTCGATTGTCCTTTCCAGAGTAGAGTCCTTACTAGCCTACTTAGTATAGGCCTGAAATAATATTAGTTTCACGTTTATATACTACTCTAGAAGGTTCCCCTCTTTACGTCACTTTAGCTAATAACTATATAATACTCTCGACGCTGCTTTTATACCTGTTTTCGAGTAATTCGCTATTATAGAGACATCTTACTCTATACCTATATTAAAAACACTACGAAAATAATATACTTGCGATAATCGACTACGAATTCAAACTCTCTACTTCGATACCGGATTTATAGAGGACGAGATTACTCTTCAACTTAATATTACTCTCTAACAAGTATAACACGCTCTCTTCTACTGACTTACTTCTTAAAAACACCTCTAGGGAAGGAAGATCCTCTTAAATACCTCTTAGTAAAAGCGTCTTATTAAATAGGTTATAGTATTAAATATAAACCAACGTATATAATAGACTAATATACTAGCTATTCTAAAATAGGATTAACGTGGTTTATTAGAACCTGGCGTATATCAGGACCTGGCGTACTTTTCCTATCTTCTCTACTTTATTATTTTAATACGCGTTATCTTAACAACTACTAATAGAAATTCAAACTTAAGAAGCTTGAATTATCTTAGCTATTAAAGCTATCCGATTATCTAAAAAGCTTAGTTGTCGGGCTACTGTAAAAATCTATAAAGTCCTTAAAACTAGCCTTCGCTATAGAATAAACGGCTAACTTCCTCTCCTAGAACGACGGCTAGTAAATATTAAATTAACTTAACTCGAGAAGGAAGTGATTCTTTAGAATATACTTAACTTAGATTCTAGAGGGTTTATACCCTAGCTAGCTAGTGTAGAAGATATAGTAAATTATATCCTCGAATCGCGGGGAGAGAAACGTGTTAGTAAGCTTTAGATACATCGATTTATATAACGATAACTAGGGTTAAAGACGCGTTTTAATCGCGTTTACGACTTCTAAAGAGCCTTATACAAAGATCCTAACCTAATTAGCGCGTGGTTCTAACTTATATAAAATATAAGAGCGAAATATAACGTTTTAGATTACGATTTCTATAACTTCGACGAAACAGGCTTTATAATAGATATGATTTACTCTATAATAGTTGTTACACGTATAGATCGACGTAGTAGAGGTAAAGCAGTTTAGCTAGGTAATCGGGAATAGGCTATAGCAATTGCTTATATTAATAGCGAGGGTTAGGATATCTCTCTATTTTTAGTCGTTTAAGAGAAGAATTATCTTATAAATTAGTATATAGACGGCGGCCTCTTATATAACTAGGTTATTAAACCGATAAGTAATAGATAGATAAACAACGAGACAGGTCTAGAATAGCTAAAACACTTCGATAAATATACTACTAGTCGTATAAAGGGTCTATATTAAATACTAGTGTTAGATAGATATAAGAGTTATAAATCGGCTGAATTTCAAGAGTATTACAAAGTATATAATATTATAACTCTTAGACTACCTCTCTACTTATCCTATATAACCTAACCACTTGATATTAGATACTTTAGTATATTAAAGCAGGCGTATAGTCGGCAGATTAAGACGTTTATTAAAGCCTATATTAACTATATTACGAAGGTAGAGTTCTTTTTAGCTTTTATAATAGTATATAAAGAATTAATAACAGTCTAGAACGCTTAAGCTGGATTCTATAGAGCTGGCCTAGTGCCTTTTAACTTATAAGTAGTACTTTCAAAGCTTGACGTAAGGTTACGGACTCTAACTTCCCTAAGACCCTCTACTGCTAATTCTAATACTTAGATCTCCTAGACTCTCTTAAACCCTACTAAAGCGCTCTTATAATCGACTCTTGTTTAGAAACGGATTATCTGTTACTAGAGGAGCTCGCCGACTCTACTATTTAAGACAGTTGCTATATTAGCAAAAGGTATAGAGCGAATAGCCTATGAGATAACCTTGTTATCTACTGAAGTACGTACTCTTTAAGCAGCGAATAAAGCCTTAAGCAAACGCCGTAGAGCTAAAAAGACTCGTGTATATTAAGGGAGGGCACTTATAGTAGAGGATATCTAAGATCTTTTAACTTAAAAGGACGTTAACGAGCAAGTACGACGCGACTTACGTATAAAGAGAGGTAATAAGAAAGAGAGGCAATCGTCTAGACAGCGTTATAGCACTTACGGAAAAGCTGGTTATAATATACGAACTTGTTAAATAGATGTAGATATGTCTAATTCTTCGGATTCTAAGTAGTTATAGTTAATTTAATATATTATAGTTAATTTATTAATATTCAAAGTTGAATACTAAGGAAAAGTATACTAGGTCCTGATATACGCCAGGTTCTAATAAACCACGTTATAGAGAAAAGGCTATTTATGCTATATTTTATAAAGAAGGCTTTATATAATAAATTACTTGATAAAAACCTCTACTTATAGAATTATATAAAAACGATTAGCTAGCCTAGGCTTAGGAATATATATTTTAGATAGACGAATAGTAGGAGTTAGTACTTTACAGCGATAAGACATAGGTAAATCTAGGAAGATATATAAAGACCTAGGTAACTTATTAGATAGGAGAAGAGGAAGTTTATAATAAAGATTATATTAAAGACTGATTTCAAAGGAAGATTAGATAGATGTTTTAGAGCTTAATAAGTAGTAAATATAGAAGGTATCAGGGACTCTTTTAGAAGAAAGATTAGGAGATAATAAATAAGAGGTCTTATAGTAGGATTATTATACTAATTATATAAGAGATCTTACTATAGTATTCTAAGCTCTTATTCTAATAAGATAATATACGTAGACATTCTTCTAAGTATATAAAGTCTGTTTTATAAGAAATCGGAATTGTTTCTATATTTTAGCTTATAAACTCTTCTGATTTAAATCTAATTAAAACTATTTAGAATAAAATAAAGGATTATATTTAGATATATTTATAACGAAACTTAAACGAACTAAACAAAGGTGACTAAGTCTCGAAGGTTAGTATATAGATAAGAAGTATAGACGCGATAGGTTGTTTACTTAGAAGTAAACTTGTTACTTATATTAAAGATGTTAAATAAGATAATAAGATTAATAACTAAAGTTGAGTACGAAGCTTCTATCTAATAGTAGACGTGCTAGTCTTATATAGAATCCTTTGTACTATCTAGATCTCTTTATAGGCTTAGATCTCTAGATCTCTCTAGATTCTTTAAGAGATCTAATAGGATCTAATACGTGATTTCCAACGGTTATCTAATAGTAAGATCCTAGAATACTTAAATACTTCTATATTACTAATTCCCTCTTATACTACCTTCTATTTCCTAGATATTATACCTTATCTTATTAGAGCGCTGTCTAGACTACTTACTATATATAACGTAATTTATAACACTATCCCCTTCTTAGCCTAGCGTGTTCTTACGCTTAAGTATAAGCTAAGGAACTTAGTTAGAGTACTAGTAGTATCCTTTCCTTTCTATTATATTCTATCTTATATAGAAAAAGAAAGAAGAATAAATACTTTTTATAAAAAGTATTAAAATAGTTTATAATAAAATATTACTATATTCTTACTATACTTCTTAAAAGCGTAGATGTTTTATTAATTCCTTCTAATCTTCTTAATATTCTAAATACATTTAGTTAAAGCTGAAATATAATAGAACTGATAATGCTTAGAAGAAGAACGTTCTCTATACTAGTAACTAGACCTCTATTAAAAGATAAGAGGAGAAGCTAGAGAGAGAGAAGGAGGAGGTAATAGCGAAGATTCTATAGTTATAAAAGTAGAAGGCCTTTCTTAAAGAAAGGCGGTGTAAGATATTCTATTAAAGGCTTCGTTTTCTTAATAAACTTAATACTACTAAGGAGGTAGAAAAGAAAGAGAAGGAGGAGAAAGAAAGAGAGGAATAAGAGTAGCGAGAGGCAGAGGTTACTTATCTAGCAGCTCTGTCTATTCCTGCTAGTTCCTAATCTAAGATAGTCCTTAACCTAGCCTTTCTCGTAGCTTTTCCTTTAAACTATAAAATATAAGTAAACCTAGGTTTTTCTAATAGAACTTCTAAAGTTCTACTAGATAATAGTTAAGATTACCTCTTAGCTATTAAGTGTTTTCTAAGTATAAGTAATCTAACTATTTAATTAAATACCTAACTTATTCTTTAATAAGTTTATAGTTAAGAATCTTTTTAACTTTATATTTAGTATTTAGATTTATTAGTTAAATTTCTATAATTAGAGCTAGTAGTGCTTCTAGTAGTACTAGTTTAAGTAGAGATATATAGAATACTAGGTAGATGTTTATTATCTTTAGTAGTACTAGTTTATAATTTAAAGGTTCTTTAACTTATTTAATTTTAAATAGTCTAAGTTTTTTATAGTCTAGTTTATTACTTAGTCTTTTTATATTAATGTTTTTTCGTACTAAGTAGACTTTATCTCTCTCTTTTAGTATTAGCTCTTAACTATATTATTTATTATAGTAGTATATATTTCTTTCTACTATAAATTACAAGTTCTTTATAAGTTTCTTATATAGACTTTTAATTTTTAAGACGTAAATATAAGTAAGTTAGTTATTAATAGTCGTAGATAGCGGTTCTTAATATACTATTAATTTATATCTAAAGTTAGTATAGAATAGTATAATAAGTATTATTTCTATTACTAAACTATTATAGATAAACTATACTAGAGGCAACAGTTCTATCTAGTTGTTTTACTAGTAGTTTATATAATAACGAAAGTATATTTTAACTACTTAATTTATCTGTTCGTTTTCTTTATTTATTTAAGAGTGAAAAGCTATAGAAAGCTTTCTTTTTACGTCTAATTATTCTATAAGAGCGATCTAAAATTTTAAGATAAAGAGTTTATCTCTATCTAAGAGTATTTCTTCTAATAGTTTATATTTTAAGACTACTTCTTTAAGAAATATAAATACTAATTCCTTAGCTATACTTAATTCTATATATACTATTAGAATTATATATTTCGTAAGTTATTCTATAATAACTAGGATTAAGTTATACTTAACTCTTATTATTAGATCTTTAGATTTTAGTAATTTAATAATAAAATCTATAGATATTAATCTCTAAGGTATCTATAGTATTAGAGTAGTATTTATCTATCTATAAGAAGTATAGTAGAAAGTCTTATTCCTAGTATAGGTATTATATTCTACTATTACTTTCTTAACTATCGTAGATAACTGATTAATATAGTAGTATTATCTTATTCTCTAGAGAGTTTAATAAACACTCTAGTGTTTATAAGCTAGTACTAAATAATATTCTTTAATAAATTCTTTAGCGTATAACTCTAGAATCTATAGCTTTCTGTTTCTATATCTTTCTTAGTTATTTCGCTTATTTATAGTATAGTAAATATTAGTAAAATCTCTTCTATTAACTAGGTTAGATAGTATATCCTCCTATTTAGCTAATTCTAGTTAATTCTTTTTCTATATCTATTATATCTTTTCTTACTATAGATCTTTGTCTTTTATAGTAGTAATTTCATAGATTATAGAAGCTAGGTCTCTATTCTTAAGAGTTTTTAAGATTATAATCTTCTTATACTCTTTGTTTCCTTCGTATCTAGGTTTCCGGCTAAGAGTATTAGCTTAAGTATTTAATATTTCTTTTATATATTAAATAATAATATTAAACCCTTCTAATATCTCTAACTATGTAGCTAATCGTCTAGTTATAAGTTCTTTAGTTATTATAAACGTTCTAAGGTTCTTATAGTTAGATAAAACTATAACTTAGTACTTTACTAGTTATAAATAGATTCTCTAGTATTCTAAAGCTAATACTATAGTAAGTAATTCTTTGTTAAAGATACTATAGTTTTATTATACTAGATTAAATATCTTAGAATAATATATAATAGGTATAAGCTTCTCTTTATTATTTAGTTATAGGTAAATCGTATCTACTACTATGTCTAAGACGTCTGTTTTAATTATACTAGGTTTATCTATATTAAAATTATATAGAATAGGTTTTTCTATAAACTTTGCTTTAATTTTCTAAAAAGCGTCCTCTACTTATTTATTCTATATAAACTTAATAGCTTTCTTAACTAGTACTAATATTAGTTTAGTAATCTTTATATAGTCTTAAATAAATAGATAGTAAAAGTTTATAAATCTAAGGAAGGACTATATATCCTTTATATTTTCTGGTAATTTCTAATTCAGGATATCCTAGATCTTTGCTAGATCTATTTCCATTTTCTCTAAGCTAAATATCTATTCTAGGAAAAGTGTTCGAGTTACTTTAAACTTGTATTTTAAGAGTTTCAATTAAGAGTCTACTTATATAAACTATTGTAGAACTTCTTTAATATATCTCTTATATTCTTCTTCTTTTTCTAAGAAGATTAGAATATTATCTAGATAATAGATTACTATTACTTTTAGAAGATCTCTTAAAATGTTATTATTTTATCTTTAATATATAGCTAGTATATTATATAGTCTAAATAGTATAACTATGTATTTATAAAGACTAGATAGTAAGGTAAATACTGTCTTCTATTTATCTCTGACTTTTATTTATATAAGTCTATAAGTGTTTTATTAATCTAATTTTATAAATCGTACTATCTTATCTAACTTATTCTATAAGTATTAGCTAGGTAGC
>JAPZOX010000909.1:0-20947 GCA_037952655.1 Hymenoscyphus sp. LP001
AAAACGAAATTTAGCCGTAAGTACGATTATAAAAGAGCTTAGTACGAAGACCCTAAGAACGTCCTTTCTTATCTTAATCTAAGGCTAAAGACACTAACTCCACTCTCTATAAATAAGCTAAACTAGACTCTAAAGACGCTATAGAACGTAATAGATGTTAAGAATAGAGGATAGAAGTGATGGTTTTGATCTGTGTATTAATAGATTTGATAATTATAAGTCTAAGTTATCTATACGGATAAACAGTCTAAATATATTCTAAGGGCTTATTAAGTACTAAGATTTAGCCTCTAAATCACCTGATTTCTAACACTCCTCTATACGTAATAAGCTCTTGATCCTACTTGTTAAAATGAAGCTATTCCTACTTACTAAGCCTCTATAAATTGTTGTTTTTGCTAAGTTTATAAAGTTAATCTCTTAAGCCTCCTTAACTCCTATAACAACTGCTAGTATAGTTGTAGTACCTACGTCTCCTCTTTGGAAGTTCAGTAGCTCTACGAAGTGCCTTATACTTATACTACGGTATAAGAGTACTTAATTCTTCTTTTTTATTCTAAGCGTTTAATAATATATATTAAACGTATCCTTTATAAGTTGTTTAGTAAGGATATCGGTAGGTTAGTCCTTTTCTAATATTTTAAGAACTTTAAGGCGATTCCTTTATACTATGTCGTTTCGTACGTATAGGTGTTTAGTCTTAATATACTTAGATCTTTGATAGAACTTAGTATCTTTGCAAAGTTATATAGCAGCTTTATTATTATAGTAAAGTGAGGGTATTTTAAATGTCTCCTCTAGATCCTCCTATAGCTTCTTAAGCTACGCCGCTTCTCTTGCTCCTTCACTTATAGCTGATATCTCTGAATCTATAGTACTTAAAGCTGTATACTTTTGCCTTTAAGTAGCCTAAGAGACTGTTCCTCTATATTAAGTTACCGCCTAGCTACTAAACGACTTACGATCGTCTTCAGTAGCCTAGGTAGTATTACTATAAAGTGTAAAGTTGCTTAGACTGTAAACTCCTCGAGTATATACGTTAAAGCCTTAAGTTGCTATTTGTCTTCCTTGTCCTCCGTATGTAATACTATTGTTAATCGATTCTTTAAGATACTATATAAGGTGTTTTATATATTAGAGATGTTCTTTTGTCGGGTTTGCTATATACCTTGTAAGCTGGCCTATAGTATACGTAATATCGAACCTTATACTATTCGAGAGATATATCACACTTCTAACGATTTGCTAGTATAACTTTAATTCTTTATACGTAACTTCCTCGCCTTTAAGTCGTAGTTTAAGTACTGTTCTAGGTACGAAAGGCGTAGAAACGGGATTGTACTTGTCTATAGAAAGTCTTATAAGTAATTACTATACGTAAGCTCCTTACGATATAGTAATCGACCGATTCGCTCGATCTCTCCTAATCTTAAATCCTACGAACATCTTAGTATTACTATCTTAATCCTCTACCTTATTTACTCTCTATTTAGTATCGTTTATTATCTAGGATTTAACTTATACGACATCTGCTTTCTCCTCTATAATTAGTATATTATCGACAAAGAGAAGAATAGATACGTTATCTTTGATAAAGAGGTTTAGATTACTCTTTAAGGCCTTAAAGCTAAGTTTTATAAACTTCTTAATAACTTCCTAGAGCTATTTATACAGCGCTTATTTTAAGCTATATAAGGGCTTCTTAAGCTTTAGGAATCCTTGTTAAGTCTGAGTTTCTAGATAGATAAGATAGAAGTAATCTAGGAATTAGTAGTATATATCTTCTTTAAGGTTAGAGTGGATAAAGGCAGTATCGACGTCTAGTTGCTCGATCTCTAGGTCTTCGGCGGTAGCTTTTGTAAGAACAACTCTTAAGGTATTATATTATAAAACTGTAGTAAACGTCTTAAAATAGTCGATTCTATATTCCTAGTAATCGCCTCTTATAGTTAGCCTAGACTTATAACGTACGATCTTACTATTAACTTTAAGTTTATATTTTAAGACCTATTTAGTTAGAAGAAGTCTCTTCTCTTATAGATTACTCTATATAATAATATAGGCTCTATTCTTACTTAAAGAGGTTAACTCTTTCTTTAGCGACGGTATTTAATTCTTAGGATCCTTGTCTATAGTCTTCTTAAGTATTACCTCTTTAAAAGGAGTAAGTGGAATAGAATTTAAGAGCTTAAATATGTCGAGATCTAAAGCTTATAATACAGTAGCTATGTCTTCAAAGACACGCTTTAGCTTATAAATTCTGCTATATCTTAATCGGTAGACTTAGGAGAGTAGCTCTAGTATATTATCCTTATCAGTTGCTAAGTCTTCTTAACTTGTAGTAGTATTTTTAGGTACGTTATTACTAGTAATTGCTGAATTCTTTAGACTTATAGTAGACCTTTTAGGTGAGTTACTACTAGGAACAGGTCTTTCTACTTCTTCTTAAACTTCTACTATCCTTAGCATAGGCGAAGTAGTTGTTTAGACAGCTCTTCTCTAGAGCGTTAGTAGAGTTTAAGTCTTTAAGACTTTCTCTTTTAGTACTAACTTTAGAAAGTTATACTTATTAAATCACAGCTCTACTAATTTATAATACTTATACGTTTATATATTAAATAACTTATATATATTATTTCTACTTATACCTATATATATCTAGTACTTAAGATGTCTTAGATTATACTTCTATAGGTAAGTTGCTTTTAGATTCTAGGGCTACGTAGTATACCTAAAAACTCGTATTCTAGAGACATCCGGTTAATAGCTAGTATATACTTCGTATAAAGTCTTAGCCTTTATAACTAACGAGTTCTACAAACTCTTATATAACGAGTTGTCTTCTAAACTCTTACTAGACGAGTTATCTTCTAAACTCTTACTAGACGAGTTATCTTTCAAACTCTCTTTTATAACTAACGAGTTCCTAGAACTCTTAGAGGAAGTAAAAGGAAGTGCTAAGGTTAGTAGTCTATTAAGTAGCTAATATACATGTTTAGCTACAAAACACTACATACTAAAGTGTGATTTGCTCTAATAAATCATAGATCTTATTAGGTTGTTTATCTTAGCTATCTTATACTCGATTACGCTATTTAGATAATAGTTATATAGTAGCGAGGGTTTAATCTAACACCCTTTCTCTTTAAGCATCTGCTTTACTATCGTGTTAAACTTACTATAACCAGAGTTACAGCGAAAGTATACACACTTCTATCCTATCTCGGTCTCCACCAGTGCTATAATCTCCTTAAGTATAGGCTATACGTCTTCCTAAGCCTTTGACTTTATAAGGCGGATCTACGAGTTACGAGTAGCATCGTCTATAACGAATAAGAAGTACCTATATCCACAGATCGAGTGTAGAAGTTCTCCTAAGATATCAGCGTATAGCCTAAATCCTCTTCTTACTATTCTTGATTTAGTGGTTTTATAGTATTTAGCTTTAAGCTTACTAGCTAGGCATACTTCGTAAGCGTAATCGCCTAAGCGACGAGGTGTTTTAGTAGTAGAAAGCGCTATCTAATTCCTTAAATAGTTCTTTAGTACTTTAAGAGATTTATAGCTTATATATCTAAATCGGCGATATATTAATTCCTATAGACTCTCCCCTATATCGTCGATTCTTTCTTCTCTTATATAAGTTATAAAGATCTAACCAGTATTCTATACTATATAGAGTATATTCGTATAAGGCGAAGTAAGTACTACTCTGCTATTCTTAAGTACTTAGGAGTAATCCTTCTTAAAGTAGACTTTTAGTTTCTCTTTTATAAGGATCGGTATACTAATAAGTTTATAGCTAAAGTCTAGGACGTACTAGACGTCTTTTAGCTAAAGACGTTTACCCTTTAGAGTTGTAATTTAGATCGGTCTATAACTAATAACATCGTAGGTTTTACTACTAATATCACCTACTTTCCTAGGCTCGTGCTATCTCTTTAGCTAAGGGAAGTCTTAGATGTTATAACTGAAGTGACGATTTGCTCCTAAGTCTAGAAGCTAAGTGCTTTAAGGGAGTTATAAGGTTGATGATACGATGGTTCCATAGTAAGCACTCTTACTAGGCAAAGAATAACAATAGTTTCGAGGGTTTTCAATTTCGTACGCTTTACCAGCTACTAGAGTGCTATTTAGCTTCGAGTCGAAACTCATTTCATTCGCTGTCTAGCGTTGTTAGATTTTACAGAAGTCCTTACAATCCCTCTTCTAGTGTCTCTTACGCTGACAGTAATTGTAGATATCTTCCTTTTAAGCTTGTCCTCTTGCGTATAGATGGCTCCGATTGCCTCGGTTGCTACGGTTACTACGACCTCTTCCTCGTCCCCTTCCTTGTCCATGTCCTCTAGTACCACCACCTCCTCTACGACTGTTTCCTTATATATTTACATACGTTACTTATCTAGTGGCAGGTTCGGCTAGCAGACCCTACTAACGGCTGTCAGAGGAAGTTTTAAGTAGAATTCGGGATTCTTAAGAGTTAAGGTCTTATTCTATTTAGATATAGATATCTATAGCTTTATTAACGTCTATACCGATTTCTCGAATATCTCTTTTAGTATTCTACTAATTAACTATATTTAGTAGAATAACTCGTATAATGTTTACTATATTCTAGTCGGTTATCTAAGAAGTAGAGTTCTTAAGAAATATATAGTATTAATAAAGTTATTAATAAAAGTTATTAAATCGTTTAGTATTATAATCCTAGTATAAGGCTCTAAGTTCCTTATTTACGCTATTAATAAACGTAACATCTTAGGATAGATCGAATCTCTTTAGATAGTTCTATATCTTAGCTAGTTATTTAAGGTTATTATCTTTAAGCTTTTTAAGGATCTCGCTTTCGAGTAACTTAGTAAGGTATACCACTGTTCAGTTATACTAGGAGACAAAGTCTTAGTAGAGGACTTGATCTGCTTCGTACGTAGCGTAGTCTTCGCTTTTATCGATAATAGCAAGTCTACAGATACTACGGAGTACTCCTTTGATTGTTAACTCCTAGAGGGCATAGTTGTTCTAGTTCAAAACTATAAAGCTTGTACTAAGGACAGTAGTATACCGAGTTTTAATAATAAGCTTTAAAGATGTAGTAGATACTATACAAAGTAGATTTGCAATAGAGGATAAGAATAGAGTAGCTGAAGTTAATACTATTTTGATAGAATTAGTGATTTTAGTAGATTTATCCGGAAAGTAGTCTAAATCGTCGGATTTTAGATAAATAAGGATACAGGATTAATAGTATCAATTACAGATGATCCAGGCTTATAACCTATCAAGAATAAGAGATAGAAGTAATAGTTTTAATCTGTGTATTAATGGATTTGATAATTACGAGTCTAAGTTGTCTATACAGACAAACAGTCTAAATATATTCTAAGGGCTTATTAAGCACCAAGATTTAGCCCCCAAATCACCTGATTTCTGACAATAGAGCTTAAATTCTAGACTATATATCTTAAAAACCGTATCGTACGATACTAAGATAGCTCTCCTATATTAATTAACAAGGCATGCGATCGGCTTGCTAAGAGAGCTCAAATTATAATATACGAAGCTACTCTTATAAGAGCTGAAATCAAGGCGCTATAAGAGGCAAATCAGCTTAAAAAGAGGAGGGAGAGAAAGCGAAAGAGGCGTATTTACCAAGGTGGAAGTCTTATAGTTAAGGAAGGCGAGGAAATTGTTTAAAGTACTCAAACTTAGTAGGAAGAGAGTAGTAATAATATACAGCGCCAGTGCTTCGAAGGCAAGCGGCGACGTTGTAGTTTATATAGTCAGGTTAGACATAATGCTCGTATATGTAAGGTACCTTAGGAATCGATTAATATAAGTAGCTAGGGTTTTTTTTAATAGTGTTGTTATAATATATTTAGAGTTGTCGCGTTTTAGTGTTCTCGTGATCCACTCGACCGGGTGATCCACTCGACCGGGAAATACGTTATAGTAATAAAGTAAGGTTTTTAATTTTATTAATTTTTATTAAGAATTACAGATTTTTACTAGGATTGCACAGACGTTTTTTGTATGTATTTTTAGTGATCGACTCGGTGATATGATCGACTCGCTGATAAACCACGTTAGATAAAAATGCCAGGAAGTCTTGAGTGTCGTTTTTTATTTCGTGGGAAAACTAGCTTCATGGCTCTGAATTAAACAAAGGCTTCTCGCCTCGTTTTGTACGCCAAGCGTTCGTTGACTGCTTCAAATCCGCACAACAGGTGATAACTCAACCCTAAGATTTGATGAATACTTCCGTAACCTCCTAAACAACTCCTTTAAAAAAAGAAAAGCAAACTGACGGATGCAGTGCGAGACACTGATTTCGGAATTTCAGGGAAGGCTACATTACGAACAGGCCGATACCAACTTTACCATCTGGGATCAAAAGCAGTTGCAGACTATATATGTCTGCCGTGTCGAACCAGCATCTGCTGAAGAAGTCTCATAGGTCCTTCAAGTTCTCGTGGATAACTGGTGTAGATCCGTAGTGAAATGCAGTGGCCACTCACGATTTCCAGACGACTCGGTTTCGGTTGGTGGAGTGACGATTGATTTGGGTCTAATGAACTCTACAGTGATCGCAGATGACCGCGCCACTGCTCGCATCGGTGGTGGAGCCCTCACACGCCAGGTTTTTGCTGCCTTGGATCCATATGGTTTGGCGTATGTTGGTGGAAGGGTAGGACAAGTTGGGATGGGTGGATTCGCACTCGGGGGCGGACCCCCGGTCCTCTCAGCGAAATACGGATGGGCTTTGGACAGTATTCTCGAGTATGAGGTAATCCCGCTGCAATCCTCACCTATCTGTCCCTGCTGACTGTTGAAGATTGTACTTCCGCAACGATTACAACCGTATCCGAAACTCAACATCCGGACTTGTACTATGCTCTTCGAGGGGGCAGCAACAACTTCGGCATCGTAACGTCATTCAACGTGACCACGTTTCCTCAAAGCCCTGTGTATACAGGCTCGCGTACCTTTGGCGATGATCAAACAGAGCGATTCCTTGAGGAAGCCGAGAAGATTTTCACTATTGAGGATGCTGAAGATACAAACATCGGACTCGAGTATCGTTATTCCTACTCCCCAGCACAGAACCTTCATACCACTCAACGATATTTGGAGCCTGTTTTGAACCCTCCGGTGTTTGATGCTTTGAATGCAAACCCAGCTTTGGGTAACCTCACAGGAGGCATCAATAGTTTGGCGAACAGCACAAGAGCTGGTGGACCATTAGGGCAAATAAGGTGCGTTTTTGTGGTAAGTGACAAGTGACGGAAGGGGATCGCTAATGGTTATAGGAATATCTTCGCTTCTCTGACACATTACCCCTCCGTGGATGCTGGAAATCAAGGCCTTAGTATGTTGATAGGTACGGTGATATCTGTTATATCAAGCCACTTAAGGAGATATCGGTATGCCCGTCGGGCATGCCGAGGAAGAGTTTTTTCGGCAAATAGATGCGGCAATTGCTATTGCAAAGTTGTATATATATACGCCTTGTGCTCTTGTAGAGCATGGTATGGAATTTAAGTCTTTTACTCTTGCCCTCTGAAGTGCAGCATTGCAACATAGTATATTCATGAAGAACGTTCAGTTGTTGGGAAATTAAACTACTATCAGCCCGCGGCTGATCACGTATTCCATCCCAGCTGTGGCGATCGAAAGAATGAAGTTGAGAGGAGGAATTGCCCTGGGCATAAACGTGGAGGGGCATCTCGTTAGCGAATCCAACGACTTGCCCGACAGCTACGACCGATAAACATGAGAGGTAGACAGTTAGGTAACTGAATTCAATAATATAAGTTACTAGAAGAAATTTATCGAACTTTGAAGAACCCACGCCACAGCCCAGATGAGGTAAAGATGTCAAGCGGGTCAAGTAATCGCTGCTTGTTTTCTTGACCATAGCCGAAGAAAACTTCCTGTCCCTTGTTCGCATAGTTGATATATATGAACGGATGTAGAACATCGAATTCTTTAGCAGCCTGATTGAAGTTCTCTATGAAGCGACTCGCGAAAGACTCTGCAGCTCTATCTTCGGTGTCACTAGTCTAACTAACCGAAAGGATGTTGTCTGTTTTATTATTAGTAAATGTTTCTCTTCGTCCGACGAGCGGGAAACTTATTTAATTAGAGGAGATATCGAGACAGAGCCAGAGAGATAAGTAGAGGAAAAAAGCACTTGAATTTGAAATCACGTGACCATGCGTCTGCTACCTGGCTACACTACTCTTGTGTAACACGCCTCTGTTCTGTCGAATACTCGAGTTCCTTTATCGATTATATCTATTAAATAACGTTATCTCTAATATAGTTTAAATTATCTTATTTATCTTCTAGCTTACTATTAATCTTTTAATATATACTTAAGAATTTTAACTAGTAATTACTATAATAGATAGATTAGAAAGCTACTTAAATTATATAATAACTTAATATATTAAATATATATAAATATAGACTAGCGAGTCAAAGTACGTATAGTAAGAGTGAATTAGATAAATAAGAATAATTAAATAAGATAAGAAGATATCTATTTATATATATAGCTTTATAAGCTATAACTAGTAGACTAGTATAATACTAGTATCTATACTTATAGTTATATTTAGTAATATTAAAACTAGCTTAAGACTTATTAAAACATAGTTATTTTAAATCTAAAATATAGCTGCTTTAAAGTCTAAACTAAGATAGTTTTAAGTCTAAAGCGTTAGATATCGTTAATCTAACTAGTATAAAACTAGTCTCGTTTAGTACTAGTTTAAGTACTTAGCTAGTACTAGCGTAAGTGCTTATTAAATAGTAATAGCGTTAGTAGTATTAAACTCTATCTTAGGATTTATTACTATTAATTAGCTAAAGTTTAAGAGTAGATTACGTAATAGATAAATAACGATAATTAATTAACTTAAAGAAAGACTAAACTACGGAGATATCTACTCTATCTATATATAAGTGTAATTCCAAATACTTCTTTAGATTATAGCTGCTTTATAACCGAATATACGTAATACCGTGTTTCTAACTTTATAACCGGATTCTTATATAGCTGAACAGATATATATAGTACTGTGTTTCTATAAAAACACAGTGTATAAAACATAAGATATAAAAATTTTAATATTAAAAACTTATAAAATTTATAAACTATTTATTAAACTACTATAAGCTTAAGCTAGACTAATAGTATAATATAAGTATAGCCTAGAATATTAAGCTAAACTAATCTAAGAAGTTACTAGTTACGTACTACGTGTCTAAAAGGGGACAGTTCTACTATTAGTAGACGCGATAAAATCCTAATATTAAAAGTAAATAAAAGATCCGTAAGTATAATTTATAAGTATAATCTATAAGCGTATTCCGTAAGCGTATTTCAGAAGTATATAGAATCGATGCTTTGTTCTAAGTATCTATATATATAAGCCTCTAGGTTCTAGAAAACTTAGAAAAAAAACAATTAAAAATATAACTCTTTATACTATACTTCAACTACTTTACTATTTTATAGTTTCTAATCTATAACCGGATTCTTAGATAACTGAACTAGATAGATCTAATACCGTGTTCTAAATCGGATTCTTATATATCTAAACTACGTTAAGGATATTCAACGACTAGACTTACTTAGTACTAGTATAAGTACGTAACTAGTACTAGCGTAAGTGCTTATTATATACTAATAATTACTAAAACCGCTATTAGTTAAAAAGTTAGAAAAGTCGCTACTTTAATTAATAGTAGAGCTATTAGTACTATTACTATATACTAACCTATAGTATCTTAGTTATTATAGCTAGTATTTTATCTAATAGCTTTAATCTTAATATCTGTTAGTATATAATAAGCACTTACGCTAGTACTAGTTAAGTAGTTATACTAGTACTAAATAAGTCTAGTCGTTTAAATATCTTAGACATAGCTCGGATATATAAGGATCCGATTTAGAACACGGTATTAGGTCTATCTAGTTATAGATTAGAAACACGGTACTGTATATATCTGTTCAGCTATACAAGAATCCGGTTATAGAGTTAGAAACACGGTATTACGTATATCCGGTTATAGAAGAACGGTATTATATATATCCGGTTATAAAACAGCTATAGTCTAAAGAAGTATTTAGAATTACACTTATATATAGATAGATTAGATATCTCCGTAGTTTAGTCTTTCTTTCTTTAGGTTAATTAATTATCGTTATATCTATTATATAATCTACTCTTAAACTATGACCTATTAACAGGTTATAAGCCTAGTAAAGTTCCTGTCTATATAACTTTGTTTTACGTAATCTAGTATTAATTTCACGTTAGATATCCTCTTATATAAACACGTTAATTACTTCCGATTCTATATTATTAAGAGTTCCTTTTAAGAGAAAGATATTACTAGTTTAGTTACTCTGTATACTACGCTCTAGTAGATTACTAAGCGCCTATCTTAGTCTAGTATATTATAAGAGTTAAGTACGCTCTATAGAATTACTAGTTCTTATTTATTTACTTCTTATAGTTAGATAACTAAGAATCAAGGTTAGTATATCTTACTATACTACGTATTATTACGTTGTTTTAACTTATATATTTATCGGTAGATAATCTTATTAAAAACCGAAGCTATACTTATAATCGGAAGATAAGACTACTAAATAATCGTTAGCGTATATCTTAAGCTTCTAGCTTTACTCGATAGCTACTACGTTATTAAGATATCTTAGAACTAAGGAAACCTCGACGATTAACCTAATATATCTATTCCTTAGCTTAGTATTACTTTAGTAAACTATAAGAGTTTTTATTAGTATAATCAGAGTAAATAGTACTCTACGTAACCTTCTCGCTTAAGGTCTATTTAAGTAGATAGAGCAGCTAACTTTGCTCTATATATACGAACGATAATATACTCTTTTTATATTATACTATTAACTACTAAGTTATACTAACAATTACTATATAAAATCGATTAAAGGCTAAAAGAGCTTACTAGTTAGTAATATCTTTATCTACTAGTACTAGTTAAATACCGAGCTAATAATAGTCTTACTAGCTATAAGCGTATAGAAAAAGAACTTTATTTTAAGAAAACTAAAGTAGTATACTAGTAGTTCTAATATTACTATAAAGTAGCTAAACTATATCTTTAAGAGGTTTTACTTAATAATATTTAGAAGAGTATTAATAAATATAATAACTTAAAAACTATTAATCTAGCCTCTTTACTATCTTAGTAGTATTATTAGTATCTTCTGCTTTTTTAACTATAAGCTATAGATAAATTACTCTCTTACTAAGACTATAATCTCTATATTAAGCTAAAACCAGGAACGAGAGTATCTTATAGCCTACTATATAATATATCTATTAGAGAATTAGAAGTCTTATATAAATACCTAAAAGAGTAGCTTGATAAAGGCTTTATATAAGCTAGTATATTACTAGTAGTATTACTTATAGTATTTACTAAAAAGCTAGAAGAAGGCCTACGCTTTTACGTAGACTATAGATAGCTTAATAATATTATAATTAAAAATCAATAACGTATATTATAAGCGAACTCGACAGATAAGCGAACCCGACACTTTAACGTATACCTCTAATGAAAACCACGATAATTCAACTACAACGCCTATAATCAATTAAAACTACTAGGATTCTTCTTCCTTAGATACCTCTTCTACTATTCTATAAGTACGTATATTATGCCTAGTCTGTCCACAGTTGCTACAGCGCCGTACACGTGTTTCTTCCCCTGGCTTCCGACTAACAATTGCCCTTGTTTCTTGTTCTACTTGATGTCTAATATCCCTCTCGTCCTGTAGGTCCTCTGCTTCTCGTTGGCTAAGTGATCCTCCTTGTCGTAGACGTGTTTTCTTAGCCCTCCGGCGCTTGCTAAGTGCTTCGTTTGTCCGTCGAAGACTCTGGTTCTCGGCTTTTAATATTACTAGCTGATATATGATTTTCGATGTACTCTTTGTAAACTAGTTAACAGCCTCGTAAATATTAGTTAGAGAGCTATTCTAGTAGTAGGCAATTCGATTTTTGATTAATATAGTCTATAACATAGCTTTAGTTAGGTTGTTTAGCGTCTAAGAAACCTAAGGTTAAGCGGTACCTAGGCGGGAGTTTATAGGCGTAGGCGTCTTTAACTTAAGATTAAGCGTAGATATTACACTCTTAGAGTTGAATAGAAGAAGTCTAGCTCCCTAGAACCCTCCTCGAATGTTACTTTCAGTTATTATAATATTAAATATAACGTAGAAGGCGGGAAAGAAGTCGTCCTTAGTAATATAGGAAATATTAGCCCGTATTATATCTTCAATTTACCGACTATATACCCGTTTTAGAGGGCTAAAACACCCAACGTCAAGTAGCTAGAGTATGTAGGAAGAATAAGCGGGCATATAAAGAGTAATAATATTATGTTCCTTATAGTACTCCTTAAACTCGTCCGAGTAGTAGCTCTTATAACCGTCGAGGACTAATAGGCGAAAAACACTAATAGTTCAGGGCTTTATATACTTCTCGAAATGCCGAATCTAATCTATACTCTTCTCGTTTATAGTCTAACTGTTATTAGTAGTAGCGATTACCTAGTTAGGTAGAAATCCACTGTTTTAATACTAAGAGGCTAGGTGATTTTTCCCTATAATAACTATAAATAGCAGGACGTTCTAGCCTTGAGAATTAATACTCTAAATTACTATAACCTATTCCTGATTACTAGGCTATATTCTTTTTGCTTTTGTACGCTCTTCTAAGCTTATTATAACTATTATAGTTAAGATAACGCCTATTATAAACCCGGTCTCGTTAAAGTTATAGATATCTACTTTATTAATTCTATACTTTGTAATTGTATTCCGTATAAGCTTAAACCAGCTACGAATGACTTCTAGATCTTCGCACTTAGCTCTCTAGTAGTCGTATTTACGCTAGAAGCGTGTCTAGAGCTCTAGACAGCGCTTGACAAAGTTAGAAGCCTAATGTTTACCAACGTGTAACGCGTCGTATGTCGTAAGTAGTCGATTTACTATATCTTTAATAATAGACAGCTAAGGAGGAAATCCTTTAGTAGCTAAGTCGAGTATATATTAAACAAGCACTAATTCCTCTAAGTCGGTTAATTTCCGTGAGTTAGCTAAAATATCGCGTCGTAGAGGAATACTAAGTTTATAGAAACTAAGCTTATAATAACTATAAGAATATATCTTTACTACTGCTTAAGCGCTTAACTTTAGGTCGTTTTACATAGCCTAGAGAGCTAGAATAATTTTCCTTTCGTCGTCTTCCTATAGCATGTTTTATCGTAGAGATATTAAGTATTTAGTAGAGTGGTTATATAAACGCGTTAAAGTGTCGGGTTCGCTTATCTGTCGGGTTCGCTTATGATATACGTTACTCGATTTCTTATATTTAAGAAACACTTTAAAGATTAAGTATAGCTAAGTATTATACTAAGTTAGACGTTATTATAGCGTTTAACTATATTAGAATATAAGAAGAAGATAAGTAGCTTATAGTATTTAATACTTAGTATAGCCTTTTTAAGTTATTAGTTATACTATTTAGCTTAACTAATATATTTATAATATTTTAAACTAGGATTAATAAAGTTTTACGTCTCTTCTTAGATATCTTTTATATAATATATCTAGATAATATTCTAATCTTTTTAGACGACCTACTAATATATATACTAAGTTCTTAATACTCTTTAAGAAGCTAGCCTCTACCTAGATATTAAGAAGTATAAATTTAAAACCTAAGAGGTTTAATATCTTAGTATAATTATCTCTACTAATAAAGTAAGAATAGACCTTAAAAAGGTCTCTATAATTATTTAGTAGAAAGTATCTTTAAACTTTAAAGACTTTTAAGCTTTTCTAGGCTTTATAAACTTTTATCGTTACTTTATTAGAAACTTCTCTAAGATAGTTAAGCTACTAAAACTAAAAAAAACTTTCGAAATTAATAAAGTAACCTTAAAAGCCTTAAAACACACTTAGACGACTGTTAGACAGTTAAGAAAGAAATTAAAACACTCTACGATTATATTAAGTAATCGTAGTAGTAGTAGTAGAGAGATAGAAGGCTTATAGAGAGCCTCTATTCCTCTCTCTAGAGCGCTAGCGAACAACGACGGTATAACAACGAACGAGGAGCGAAGTATAAAAGGTTAGAAGAGAGTACTAGACTACGTAGACGCGATAGAGAAGGGCCTAATCTAAATAATACTCGACTCGGTAATAGAGGAAAGAGGTATTAAAGTAATTATCGAAGTAGTAAGAAGAGTACTCGAGTATAGAAGAGCGAGGAAGAGAGGGAATAAGGCGATAACTAGAGGAATACTACGAGAGAAGCTTACGATTATAGTAAAGAAGATAGGAGGAGGTATAAAGGAACGAGCTCTAACGTAGACGGAGAGAGTTAAGGCTAGAGGGCTATAAAAAGGGGCTAGAGCTACGCTATAAAGGGAATACGTTATACTAGCTAAGTTTATAAGAGAAATCATAGTCTAGATAGTAAGAATAGACAAGGGAAAGGAAAAGCTATTACTAAAAGAAGTAATAAGAGCTATAAATATAGAAGGATATAGAGTAGAAGTAATAGTAGCGAGAAAGCTCTAAAGCGGCGACATTGTTATATAGTTTAAGAAGGAGAAATAGGCAGCGTACGTAAGAGACGATAGCTAAGCAAAGAAGGCGTTTAGATAAGAGGTAGTAGTAGCTGTAAGAACGCTTGTAGTACTTATAAAGAGAGTCCTAGTAAACGTACTTAAGAAAGAAATAGCAGGTATACTATAAAGTATTTTATAAGCCTTAGGTATAAAAGTACTAAAGATTATATAATAAGAAAGCAGATATAGAGAGCGCTAGAGATAAGAAGGGCTAGCTCTACGAAATCATATATTAGAAGTAGTAATAATTAAAGAGATAAGAAAGCTCTGCTTAAGAGAGATACTATAGAAAGTATAGCACTTCTTATATAAGAGATATATAGTAGAAGCGATAGCTATAAGGTGCTTTAAGTACTAGAAGTAGGGCTATATAGTACGTGTAACAGTCCTAGTTATATACGACTAGATCACGTGCCGAGGTTCTACCGAAGTCTCGCTTAGTATATATAAATAGAGACAGAGCGTACTAACTCTCCTCTTCTCTCTTTAGTTTAGTTTTCTTCGAATATAGATACTATTCTATAAGTATCTCTTTTAGTACATTTATAGAGGGATGTTATAGATACCTAGTATTTATAAAAGAATATTAAGTAGAAGAGTAGTATTATAGGTAAGTAAGAGAGTAATACCTAGATAGACCTACCTTGTTCGCAAGCTTATAAAGAGTAATAAGAGAAGAAGTAACAACGATACTATACCTATTTACGTTTAGCTATAGAGAGGGTATATAGAACTTAAGAAAGAGGCTAAGATAAGGATCTATACCTAGGAGACCGACAGACGTAAGTAAGACAGGGCTTATAAACGGAAGCGACCTTACTTAGTTCCTCGAGAGGCTAAGGAGCTCTCTAAACACAGCGAGGGAACCAGCTAATAACGAGATAGAAGAAACCTAAACCTTTATAGAATCGCTATAAGTGTAATAGTACTATACTAGAACACGAGAAAGATACTAGAGACACTTAACACGGCTCTAAACTATAAGAAGGAATACGATATCCTTGTAATTTAAGAGCTAGCGTAGAATAGTATAAGAGACTCTTCTAGCTACTTACCGAGCTTAAGATATAATATAGTCTAGTTAGATAGAGCAGCGGTGCTTTTTATATATAAGAGACACTCTAAAATAAGCTAGATATATACTATAGATAAGAACTAGGCGAGTGTAATAATAGAGGAAGAAGTAAACGAAATAATAATCTACTTAGTATATAACTCGTAAACGAGAAGGATACTAGTCGAGGATATACTATAACTAGCGAGACCTCGAAGAGCGCTTATAGTAGAGGACTTAAACGTCTACTACTCTCTCTAGGATATATATAGAAGACATAACTAGAACGTAGACCTTACTCTCGAACTCGCTACGTAGTAGGCGCTTGAAAGAGACACGCCTTATAGCGAGGTTATCTAGAGAAGAGATAGATCCTATAACTCTATAATTAACCTAGCTTTCTTAACTAAAGACGTAGTAATATAGCGTAGAACGCTAGACCTGCTAGGCTTAGACTATATAGCTTAACTCTTAATAATAGTAGTAGAAGAGGAGAGAGAGACGCCTAGAACACTTAGTTTTAGCTAGAGGCTAATAGACGAAGTACTAGTAAAAGCAGAGGCTCTACGTCTTAAAAAGCTAGTAATCTAGAATATACTAGAACTCGAGAGAGCTATTAAGAGACTTATAGAAGAACTCTAGTAGATAGCCCGAGCCTCGACGCTACTCTAGAAGCTAGATAAAGAGAGAGTATAGCTATAGTAGAATATAGAGGTTAAAGAAGCGTCGATTAGAGTAAGAGAGTATAAGAGAGTATAGAGAGAGCTTTATATAAGGAGCTTAAGACGCTAGCTAGACGAAGCTCTTTAAGAACTCTAGACAGTTAGTAGAAGAGCGAAAACAAAGAGCTAGAGAGAGGCACTTATAGAGGTGTCGAAAGACAATAGAAAACTATAGACGCTTAAGAAGTAAGCACGTCTAAAGAGACACGTAAAACCTGAAGCGCTAGTACTACTAACAGTTACATCGCCTAGCGGAATCAGCGGCGAGAATTATAAGAATAAGGCTTATATTCTTATAGAGAAGTTCTTCTTAGAATTAATAGCCGACTACTCGAGTATTTCTAATAAGAAGTAGAGCTCTAAGAGCTTCTCTTAAAGATACTAAGTAAGCTAGTAAGTAACTAAGAAGTATATTAAGAGAGTAATAAGATCGGTACCTTAGAAGGTACTAGAGTTTAATATACTAACGAATAGCTTTCTAAAAGCGTATAATAAACTACTTTAAGAGATACTTATAGTAATCGTAGAAGCGAGCTTCTACTTATAGTACTTCCTATTACTATTCTATTATATAAAAGTAGTAGTGCTAAGGAAACTAGATAAGACAATAGAGGAACAGAGTAAGGTAGAAGCCTACCGGCTAATAGTACTACTCTCGATAATAGATAAGATTCTTAAGAAGATAATAGTACAAAGGCTTACGTAGCTTACGAAAGAGGCGGCTATACTACTAGAGATATAAATAGGCAACCGAGAGCACTAGAATATAGAACTCGTAATAAGAATAGTAATAGAGGAGGTATATACTACTTAGGAGAATAACAGCTACGCGTCCTTAGCCTAGCTAGATATAGCGGGAGTATTTAACTAGGTAGACTATATATAGCTACTCTATACTCTAAGAGAGAAAGTAATACCGTAGTAGGTTATAACCTAGATAGGAAGCTTCCTCTTATAGTATAAAGCTACGCTATTCTTCGACGGGAGGTTTATAGATAAGAGAGACCTAGGTTAAGAGGTACTATAAGATTTAGTACTATTCTTAATACTCTTTATTCTATTCGTCTTAACTCTGTATAACGACTTAGCAAGGATCGACGGGCTAGTAATAGTAGGCTTTGTAAATAATACGAACCTACTCGTGATATTAAAGAGTATAGAAGTAAACTATAGAATACTCGAAGTAGCCTAGGAAGTATATAATAAGTAGACGAATAAGTAAGACATAGCTTTTAGCTTAGAAAAGACAGTGCTTATATACTTTATAAGAACGAGGGTACTATAGAAAGAGATAGTTTAGTTTAAGAAAGCGAGGCTTACGCTAGTCGAGTATATAAGATTCCTAGAGATAGAGCTCGATAGAAAGCTAAACTAGAAAGCGTACTAGGAGAGAGTATAGAAGAAGCTTATAACGTAAACCTTTATACTTACGAGACTAGCTAGGAAGACGTAGGGTATAGACTACTACTAAGTAAGGCAAATATACACGGTAGTAATAAGAAGCGCGATTATATATAGAGCGTCAGCGTAGTACTATATAACGCCGAAGAGAGAGAGCGTAAAAGAGATAGCGAGAAGCTTCTCTATATAACAGTTAAAGTATCTATAAGTAGTAATAGAGGTATATAAGGCTACCCTAGTATAGAGTCTTAAGATAGAGGTAGACTGTGTATTAATCGACCTATACCTTAACCTAAGAGTAGCCGCGTTCGAAAGAAAGTTCTAAGCGTCTAAACTAGGAAAGCTGATCTAAAACGCTTATAAGTATATAGCTACGCAGCTAAGAAGAAGAAGAGGAAGACTATCAAAGGTAGGAAAGGCGATGCCGTGCTCTTAGAAGGCGAGACAGGAGTAGAAAGGAAAGTAGGGAATTAAGAGAGAGAGGTTCGAGTATAACGCTACGCTCGAAGAATAGAGAAAGCGCTTAGAAGCCTAGAGGAAGAGAACTTAAGAGAAGAACCTTATATAATATATAGAAGCGTTAGACGAGGTAGACCTTAATAATTAAGAGCTATAGAAGGTTTATAAGAGGCTTACTAAAGCAAAGAGCTTACTACTTATATAAGTACGAACGAGAGTAATAGAGCTTAACACCTTTCTCTTCTTAAGAAAAGTACTAGACTAGCTTATATTATAGTATATATACGTAGGTAGTAGAGAGATAGTAGAGTACCTTATACTGTTTTACTACGAGATTCTATAGAAGAGAGAAGCGCTTATAAGAGCTCTTAGAAAGCGGATTAGAGACCTTAGAGAGCTAAGAGAGGCGCTAGCGAATAGAAAGCTAGCGCCGAGGATTACTACTTAGCTACTAGGGCTAGGAAGACTCTAGTAGTATAGGCTCGCGCTAGAATTACTAGAGGAAAACAGAGAGGAGAATAAAGAGGAGGTAAGAGAGAGAGAGGAAGAGGAGAAGGCAGCTAAGGTACGCTGAAAGACAAGGCCTAGGCTTAGGCAGTTCTCAGAAGCGCTAGAGACAGTAGGTATACCTATAGCTCTTATACTACTAACAAACGCTTTAGCGGTTAAGTACTTTAACCTACTACCTTTTATATCACCGAGTTAGAGAGACGAGCTTCGAATAGATAGTAGTAGAACCCGGAAGAGAGAGTTATACGCTCGAGAGAAAGCTCGAGAAACGACGGAGAATAAGCTAAAAGGCTTTGTAAACTAGAACAGAAGATATAGTGCTTACTCTTAGAGCTTAGCCTACGGCCTACGTAGCGTAAGAATAATAATAATAGTTAAGCTACTAAATCGTCTGTCTAAGTTAAATATACTCTAGGAATAGACTATAGAGTATACCGACGCTTTTGAGACTTTGAAATTAGTATTTACTTTAGTATCTATACTACGCTATTTTAATTCTATCTTAGAGTATAACTCTTTAGACTACGTATCCGCTACTATTCTCTTCTAATACTACGACGGCGTATTATACTTAGTCGCCTTTATATTAAGAGTCTTTAACCTAGCTAAATATAACTATAGATTTATAATAAAGAGCTACTTACTATTATTTAAGCCTTTAAAGTATAGTACTTAGAACTCTTAGAGATAGCTTATTTAATCTTAGTTCTTACTAATTACTCTAATTTAAAATACTTTATAACTATAAAGTAACTTACTCGCTACTAAGTACGTTAGAGTAAGTTCTTTTCTTAGTTCGACTTTGTTATTAAGTTAGTACCTAGAAAAGTAGAAGTAAAAGTAGATAGTAGAATATAGCTTTTCTAAGATCTACTTCTTATTATCTAATAACCTCTAAGTACTATACTAATAGTAGTTACTTCTAAAACCTTATAATTTAAACTTAGTTATATATATAACACCTCTTAAAGACGAACTTAAGCCTAGAGAAGAGAATCTAGAAGAGCTAGATAATCTTAAACTTGTTTAACTTCTTTATAAAAGCTATTAAGAAGATCTATTTTAAACTCGTATTTCTTAGGAGATAAATAGAACTAACTATACACCTTACTTAAAGGAAATAGCCTTATTAGAATGTTCTATTACTAAGAGTAGGCTCTATTTTTAAGATACTATTAACTAGTCAAAGTTTAAGAGTAGATTACGTAATAGGTGTAATAACAATTAATTAACTTAAGAAAAGAAAGACTAAACTATAGAGATATCTACTCTATCTATATATAAGTATGATTCTAAATACTGCTTTAGACTATAGCTGCTTTATAACCGGATATACGTAATACTGTGTTTCTAATTCTATAACCGGATTCTTATATAGCTGAACGGATATATATAGTACTATGTTTCTAATCTATAACTAGGTCCTTAGATAGCTAAACTAGATAGATCTAATACTATATACTAAATCGGATCTTTATATATCCGAACTACGTCTAGGGTATTTAAACGACTAGACTTATTTAGTACTAGTATAAGTACTTAACTAGTACTAGCGTAAGTGCTTATTATATACTAATATATATATAGATAGAGTAGATATCTCCGTAGTTTAGTCTTTGTTTTCTTAAGTTAATTAATTATTATTATATCTATTACGTAATCTACTCTTGAACTTTGACTAGTTAATAAAAGTTATAAGATAAGACTTTCTAAACTCTATAGTTCGATTTCTAATAATATATAGTACTAGAAGTAATAAAAGTACTATTACTAGAACTAGTAAAAAGAGAAAAATATACTTTTACTCTAGTACTATTAAGATAATACTACTTAAAGTATTTACTAGTTTTAATAACTTCTTAAACCTTTTATATAAATATATATAGAACTTTCTATATCTATACTTCTAAATACTACTAAAATAACTAAAAACTATATTTAATACTAACGAGAATAGACTATATAACTAGTATACTAAAGAGAGCTAAATAACTAACGATTAGAATAATAATAAGATTAGTAATAATAAGTGTCGGTATAATCAGAGTAAATAACACTCTACGTAACCTTCTCGCTTAAGGTCTATTTAAGTAGACAGAGTAGCTAACTT